>JACN01112438.1:0-25701 GCA_000787155.1 Scartelaos histophorus | reverse complement strand
AATGAGAAGGGAAACAACTATAATATGCTCAAAAACCCTAAAAAAAAGTTTGAAAAGTCTATCTGCTTTTGCAAATGAGCTCTTCAATTGAAAACAAAAGGAAAGAGACAAAGAGCGAGTCAGAACAGACCACTCACCCTGCAGTTTCCCAATGCTTTTGTCAGACAATCTAATTATGGAGGTTCAAACTGAAGTGGGGCCCTTTCAAATCTGCTTAACCTCTGCAGCTCTGAACCATCATGTGTGCCTTTCAAACAACCTCTCTACTTTTAATCATTCTATTTTCTGATTGGGACGATAAAGCTTGTTCTAGCACATTCTCCCATGGGCGCCACCCTCCGCCATTCAAAATCATTACGTTTCAGTCCTTTGTGTGCGTCCTTTTGTAAATCCACGCTCCATACACTCCGTAATCCCGACGCTCCCGTGCTAATCTCTGGAACGTTGCTCCCGAATCTGAAGATGTTTTTCAGATGTCCACGTGATGTTTTGACATGTACGTGATGTTTTGACATGTCTCTGATGTTTCGACATGTCGGGTTGAAGATAGATTATAGCGCGTTTGACGGGTTTGACGGCTCATTTCGCAAAAACATATGGGTCACAATTGTTTTTTACCATCTTAAAAATGGCAAAAAACGAACGATGCACTGTGTAACTTTTTGGTTGTGGATCTACATTACATTTATGCAATTAGAGGTGGTTTTATTGCTCAAAAATACCAAGAAAAACTGGTATTCTGACTTGTAACTTGAAGATAATAATAAAATAATCCCATACTATGAAACATTTCAAACATACAAAAAGCATTTGATGGACACTCCACCAGAAAAGTTACACAATTTACTTTGAAACTATAAGATTAATATGCCATAAGATAACATTTACTTCTCATAGAGTTATGTAGGCTCCTCTTCATCACATTTTAGAAGCTGAACAAATAGAAAACCAATAGAAACGTCCCGTAAGCTTTTATTATTATTTATGTGCAGGGAGGTCACAAACTCTATAGAAAACCCAAGGGCACAGATAAAATCGTCTACTCCGGCTCGAAAATCCGCAGTGATCCATCTCTCCACCTGCTCCGCTCGGCTGGGGAGGGTAATCCCAGGAGAGAGGACCTTCTCTGGGGCTCGGGAGCAGCGCCGGGCCCCTCTGCGCTCTCACCTCCAGACCTCGGGGTGACCTGGGTGGCCTGTTTCCAGACTGGAGGCGGGTGGGGGTCGTCCACTTCAGCCACCGGATCTGTCCTTATCTGAGTCCATGGTGCACAGAAGCGTGGGCCCACCTGATAAACTGAACTTTGACCCCAGGAAGAACTTCATTCACACACAAAGACACAACACACACAATATTTAGACTCTGCTCCACCTTGTGATGTCATGGGGTAATACAGAATCTCTTGGATAATTTCAGATCTGGAATTGCCGATCTCTACTGAACGAAAGATAAAAGACGCCGCCAACTTGAAAACTACCGCTTCATAAGGTGGAAAAGAGCATTTTGAGCTTTGGAAACAGATTAGAATTACTCAAACATGTGTGAATGAAACAAAACACATCTCCAGACCATAGACTGTATAAAAAAGTGGACTAAGCTAGTGTGACGTCAGAAATAGCGTTCAGCGTTGCTCAAATGAGGCTTGTAATGCTAACGGCTACAGGAGCGAATCTGGAGCCAGGATCTATGTTATGAATAGGATTTTTTTGACTAACAAAATAGCGAAAAAAATTCAGGATCATGTGTCGCGGGTTAATAAGAACATTTTAAGACCAAGATGAAGAGGATCAGTGCAGCAGGTACAGAGAGACGAGCGACAAGATCCTAATGTAAGTCAATGGGAGCCAGAGTCAGAAGGAGCCGGAAGAGCCTCCTGGAGCACTTCCTGTTTGGCACGTGGCGGCTAACGCGTTAGCTATGTCCACTCATATATACGGTCTATGCTCCAGACATGGTTTTGATGAGGTAAAAAGCTCTCAAGAATCCATTTTGTGCCTGATTTGGCCTGAGACGTGAGTATTCTTTCTCATAAGCGATTATTAGTTCGATTCTATTCCATTTATTTTTGTACAGTCCAAAATCACAACAGTAGTGGCCTCTTACGACTTAATGGGGTTATGATGCGCACTATTGACTCTTGTGAGCTTTAAGTCATGTTAGAATGTTGCAACCTTCTCAAAAACAGACTCAGAGTTGTGTTTTGTTTCATTCATTCAGGCTGAAATGGTCCAAATGATGACGGTGTAAGGAGTTTATATGAGTTTGAGAGAGGAACTCAGCCTAAATACGCAGGATTTGTGAGTTAAACACGAGTGAAAGAAACAAAACACAACTCCATGTCTGTTTTTGATGAAGAAAGAACATTATAACAGATAAGTAAACACTGGAATATGCACCTTTTGGACTGCAGAAAAAGCGAAGGACACTTACACGGAGTTTGTGCAAAGGTTTTCACTTAGAATCAAGGCTACAATTGCACTAACAAGCTCCTTCCCTCCAGCGTACAGTGCTGAGTACAGGCACCGCTTCTACGGCCTTCACGGGCAAGTTTTAAGTGTTCAAACGCAGTGATTTTGAGAGTTTTGCGCTCGATTTGTTCCACAGAAACAAATGAATCAATCGTTTTTCTTTCTTAGCGATTTTTCTTTGTTCATTTTTGTTTGCCCAAACTAGGAACATGTTAAAAATAAACCCTCAGGCTTTTCAGGAGGTCTCAAAGTATAAAAAAAAAAAGTAATTCTTTTCAGTCCTGTTCAAAAATGCAGTGAGTTCAAAAGTACAGATACCAGTGAAGTCAAAGTAAAAAGTATCCACTACAAAATCTACTTAGTACACAGTATTTTACTACTTTGGTTGGTAAAACTGAGAATATTCTTTGCTTTTTGCTCATCTGAACAAGCTGTAAGAGCCAAAGATATAAACCAGTTATCAGAATGAAACGCTGCTCATAGGAACGAGATGGAAAGACGGACTTACGGAGGTGTGAACACGGAAGACAAGAGCGGGAGGAGATTGGGAAAGTCTAAGATGAAAAGGTGAAGTTGGGAGTCGGCCAAGCGGTTTGATTGAAAACTTTTTTGTGAGTTTTGGTGAGTGCTCTCGGTCAGAAATCTATTGAAAAGTTTGACCTGAAAAGAGAAAGAAAGAAGAAATGGAGCTCATGGCCGCTCAGCTATCAATCACTGTTTGATTTGAGAGATGAGAGGAGGTTGAGACGCAGAATTAGAGGTGTACGCCAAGGGCCAGTGGTGGAAGAAGTACTCCATTTTATTACTTAAGTAAAAGTGCAGATACTAAAGCAAAAAAAAATTGTGTAAATGTATAACTTTTCTGGTGATTGGTCCATCAAATGCTAAATGTTATTGTTTTATTTGGAATGTTTCACCATATGGCATTAAACTGACTTCGTGGACCAAGTTATAGGTCAGATCTGTGGAGAAGCAATCCCACTCACACTCAGAATGCCTGTTTTTTTGTTTTTTTTTTGGCATTTTTGAGCTATAAAACTACTTGAAATTGAATAAATATGAGGCAGAACTGTTTAATGTCACACCGTGGAACATTCCAGCATCTAAAGAAATTATATATCCACAAAAAAAAGCAGAAAAGTTACACAATTCACCGTTAAGTAAAAGCATACCTGTTTAAAAATTGTATTAAAAAGTAAAAGTATTTTGAGGTCTAATCAAGTTTCAAAACTAGTGATTTTGATAAAGATTTGTGCTGAATTAGCCTTTTCAGCAGGTCTCAAACGAAAATACTTTTCAGTCATAGTGGAATAAAAAGTACAGATACGTGCTCTCAAATGCAGTGATGCAGAAGTAAAAAATATCCACCTTAAAATCTACTTAAGTGAAGTACAGATACCTACATATTTTTTACTTAAATACAGGCGACCTTGAGTGTCCAGTAGTAGTAATAGTAATAGTACTTTACTTCTTTTATTTTGTTGCATTCCGCCACTGGTTAGGGCTAAATCGGGTCTAAACATCAAAGTCCAACCAATCTACTTAATGAGAATAAAAATATACAGCCTTAAACATCTTTTTGCATCTAAAAATGAAGAAATCCAAGTCATTTCACATACATGCACTGCAGAACACGCAGCACGATGTCACAGCAAAGTATCTATAACCTAAAAATCTTATATTTTACATCCACAGCATCAAACGAGAACGTAACAACTTCGTTTTCTGTAACCGTGTCCCGTATCTAGTGCAGCTTCAGTTCAGCAGCAGCTACAGTAAAGCCGTACATGTTAACACAAGCCCAGATCCACCTTATCTCTGCTTGTACCCTTATCCCCTGTTAACAATAATAATCAGGCCCTGAAAGAGCGTACTGCTAATAGAAGACGCACTGTATTTTTGAACAGTGATGCAATCGGTCGTGTTATTGTAGCGTTATCCTTTTGGCACGGGGTCTATTTGGATTCCATACGGCGGCCTGCTGAAAAGTGGGATTAAAGTGGACCGGGCGTGCTCTGTGCTCTATACTCGTCTGTGCATTTGCGTCGGGCATGTGTCTCCTGCGTATGTGAGCGCTGATAGGCATCTTATTGTTGTCATCGCTTGAAATCCCAAAGAAGCAAAGAGGAAAACCCCTGATCTCAAACAGGCAAGTTACACAGAACGGCTTTAAAGGGGTCAGATCGCACGGAATAAAGACATGAGATTTGAATGTTATAACGGTGTTCAGCCTTTCATTTGATTCTGCATGTTGAAGTAATCCAACATTGCTCTGCGTTTTAGGTAAGTTCAGATTTCAACTACCCCCTATTTTTGTCCATTTGCAGCTACACAAAAAATAATCAGACCAGGATTTATGTAGTAAGCAGAAAAATCAAACAGTGATAAGTACAGACTAACATTCAGAGAAAACAAGCAAATGGATAAGCGCCCCCTGTCCTAAGAGTCTAAATCTACTGGAAAAACTCCAAAAGAAACCAAAAAAACTGTGGGGAATAAAAGAAACCTCGAGGAGAACCCCCTTTCATGGACGGACAGGGTGTAGATGTACTCGTACTATTGGAAAAGATTGCAAATTTGCAGGAAAAAAAGACAAAAAAAGTATATCAATTATGAACAATGACATTGATTAAAGGAACTATTTAGTAAAAAATAAAAAATAAAATACAATTTTTTTTTTCTCTCATTTTGCTTGTGTTTGCATTAAAAAAACCTTCTCCGTAAACCTTACAGAGCCTCTTCCTGCTTAGTGTCCATGGTAATTTTGTTTGTTTGGCCATAATATTGTACACGGTATGAAACTGATTTATCTCCATGGAGAATGTTGCAAAGAAATGTTTTTAAGTGTTTAGCTTGGTGGTTCTGCGCTGTACTGGAAATGTTTACTCTTTTGTGTCCTTGGGCAAGACACTGCAGCCGCCCCTTCCACCGTGAATGAGTGTGTGTGTTTTGGTGCGCCATTGATACTACGCAGTGACATCACGTTAGGGGTGTTTTGCGTCTATGCTTGCTATGTTCAGCGGTTACCAAGGTGACGCAATGCACACATTAGCAATTATTACCAACAAGGAGCCGGTTATTTAGCCAAGCATCCATGGTCCTGTTTAGGAGTTAGATTTTCAAACACTGAGAGTGACTAACTGAAAAAATAAAACAAACTAACAAACAAAAAAATGCTAATACTAATGCTAATGCTAGCTATCTTAATCTTACAACTCTAATGTAGTCTGAGAGGGAGTTGTAGCTCACCTGTTGTAGCTAAATCAGTTCTTTCTGGTCAGATTATGTTAAAAAAAATAGGTGAGATTGAGTCTAAGAAACTTCAGACAGAGCATGCCTACAGTTAGCTTCATACCTTCAGATAATGTTGTATATAAAGCCTTTAGAATTAGATTCAGACAGCACACAGAGGACTTGATTTGACCTCAAGAGCTGCACATACAATATATCTGCACTTGGGCAAGACACATTTTGCTCAGATACATGGAAAACATGGAGCACGGGGCCTTTCATACACATTTCGATTCCCCATAGACGATATTTCTCATAGATTCCAGCTCCCATCTCAATCTGAAAATACATTTCAATTAAGTTTGGAGTCTAAACAGCCTGAAGGCACCATCTGACCTCGCTTCACTGCCCTGTTGCATGCTGGGATGTCTCCTTGTCTTCACTACGAGCTCTAAAAGGGCTTGAGAATGAGTGAGAAATAATGAGTTCGTATCGGGCTTATTTTAACAGGGGGCCAGTCTCTTCTGATTAGCAGTAAACAAAAACATTCCCCATGGACGCCACACAGAGTCAGAGAAGAGAGAGTTTTCTGGAATAACAAACCCAGCGTGTGATCTGTGGACAGCCAGGACAGAGCACGTACTAAAGGCCCATATTAGGCTGTTTTCTGCTCTATCTTATAATTGTTTCCTTGTCACAAACACTTTTTTCATACACCTTCACTAGAATCATTTGGAGGATATCAGATCTGGAATTGCCCATCTCCACTAACTCAAAGACATGTAAATTAGACCAAGACTAGTCAAACTAAACCACAACCAAACAGTATAGTGCACCAAAGTAAAAAAGGATTTATCTGGTATTGAACTGCTTAACAGATGTCAAATGGAAAATAATGGGAAAATGCAGGAAGACTGTTGAGACTACGGTGTCTAAATCAATTTTAAACTCAAAACCAAGTCCAAATTTGGGTAAGGTGAGCATGTACATAAGGTATAGTCCTGTAGTGTAAACCCAAACTTAAGTAGTATGCAAAAAAGTAGCAGATCATGACTAAAACAATAAAAAAACAAGGAAAAAATTATTAAATTAAACTAAAAATAGGTAAAGTAAGCTAGAACCACTTAAAATACTGACTAAAGTTAAATGAGGACTAAAACAAGAATCCAGAAATAAACCAGGACTTATGCCAGGCACTATATAAACTTTTGGTTGGGGGTTCGTCACCTGTATGACATTAAACAGTTCCACCTTACACTTATGATATTTTATAGTTTTGGAACTAAAAAATACCTAGAAAAGCGGGGTTACCTCTTCACAAATCTGACCAGAAACAGTCTGGTTTGGTCTCCATGGTGATAGAAAGGTTTAATAAGGTTTAAAAGTGTAAACCCAAACTTAAGTAGTATGCAAAAAAGTACCAGATCATGACTAAAACAATCAAAAAAACAGGAAAAAATGATTGTAATTAAACTAAAAATAGGTACATATAAAGTAAGCAGGCTAGAACCACTTAAAATACTGACTAAAGTTAAATGAGGATTAAAAGAATCCAGAAATAAACTAGGACTTACGCCAGGCACTATATAAACTTTTGGTTGGGGGTTCGTCACCTGTATGACATTAAACAGTTCCACCTTACATTTATGATATTTTATAGCTTTATAACTAAAAAATACCTAGAAAAGCGGGGTTACCTCTTCACAAATCTGACCAGAAACAGTCTGGTTTGGTCTCCATGGTGATAGAAAGGTTTAATACCATACTGTGACACATTTCAGATAAAGCAATAACTTTTTTTGGCGGATTTGACGGATCCTCCACTAGAAAAGTCACACAATGCACAAGAGCTGAACCGGGACTCACCGAACCAAAAAATCCAGCTTCCACCCTCACCCTCTTCCCAGTTTGGAGTGAGGAATTCTGGGCTCTTCACCCAAACTTGACCCCTCCTTGGAGCTGCTCTGTGCTAATGCTAAATGATTGATACTAGCCCTCGCTAACTAGACTCCTGGGTCCAACCAAAACACGCCGACCGGTCACTGCGCTCAATTCTCCGAGTGTGTGCATATGGAAAAAGCCCTGGAGATCCCAAGGAAAAATGTGTTTGTGAGTCAGAAAAGGCTGCAGGGTATGAAAGTTTGAATAGAGGGATAGTTAGGGCGGTGCACACTGGGCTGTTCTTATGTTATGGCATTAAGAGCTGACAGTTAAAGGTCCTATATGACTGGATTATGGATTTAAGACATGTTATAATGTTGTAACCATATCAAAAACAGACCTGGAGCTGTGTTTCGTTTCATTTACGCATGTTTGAGTAATCTTTATTAGTCTGTCCGCATCGCCAAAGCTCAAAATATCCACCTTGTGATGTCCTGCAGTGGTAGTTTTGAAGTTAGCAGCTGCCTTTTTACCATTCGCTCGGTAGAGATTGGCAATTCCGGGTCTGAAATGAAGTGAAGACGGATTAAACATGTGAATTCATCGACCGATTCATTGAGTAAAAGCCGAAAAACAGAAATTCTTCGGGTAGAATGAAGACCCCGTGTGCGTCTAATTTTCTAGTTTTGAATCCTCTTTGGACTGACAAGTAACGCTACGCTCTGAAAGTTGAGAAAAAAGCTTTTAAACTCATTGCGGTGAAGAATTCGGATGCTCGGAATATATGAGCTAAGTGAGGAGTAGTAACTAGTTCTGTTTTTCACATTTTAAATCAAGTGCAGCGCCCCAAAACTAAATTAATCCAGTCTGCAATTGCCCAAAGTTATTCCAAAATGACCTTACATTATAACAAATTGCATGCTAATGTGCACTTCCTGAGTGTTGGACAATAAAACTCTTGAAGCAGCAGATTTATTTTGGCCTCAAGAGCTGCTTATACCATATATATGTACTAGGGCATGACAAATTTTGCTCAAATGCATGGAAAAAAAACATCAGGTACAGGTTTTTTAATCTATGGCGCCAACGCTGGGACATTTTGGGGTTACAGTAATTAAATAAGGTTGTTATGACAGGCCTCTTTGGAATTATAATGTCTATTCACTCGATATCGACTGCCAATAATCATCAGGAATAAGATCTACGACTACATGCTAATAATAGAAATGCGTCGAGTGTTACCTGAGGCTATTAAACACTATTTCAGTTTTGCATTAAAGATCTCCCTTCTATAAATAGCCATAGTTCATTACATTCATCATTACAGTATAGGCTGGTCATTAGTGCAGGTTAATGGCGCAGGGAGAACAGTGTCCTGCCTCGGGTTTAATGGACTAAGTGGCTATTGAACCAGGTCAGAAATATCCGAATAAATTATAATACCCGGGGCGATCGTATAAAGTTGGTTCATATAAAAGAAATACGGTATAATGGCTAATATTGTAAGATACAGTTTGGATAAATGACATGCATCTATTGACTTTCTATTTTGCCCCAATAGCTCCAATTTTTGTTCTTTGTGTCTGGACCAAATAGGAAGTGTTCATGGGGGGAATATCGGCTCCATTTTCTGTTTCCAACTGACTTTACTGTGCATAAATAATTTACAAAGACTAATATCGCTCCAAATTCAGTGCAAGCCTCAATGAGCTTCATTTGACTGGAGCCAAACGCTATGGGGATGTCGCACTCCTTTAGTCCACAACGTCAACTATTAACAATACTGCAACTGTCATGAATTACTATTACTACTTTAACTACTACTTCTAATACTGAACCAAAAATACTACCAATTAGTATTGCTACTACTACTACTATTGCTACTGTCACCCCATGTAGCTCGTCCTCCTACTACTTCTACTACCACCACCATTACCATTACTACTACTTCTTCATTAGAGTTTTTAAGAATAATAATAAAAAAAATACTACTCCCATAGATTGTACATTGGAATATTGTCACCCTTCTTTCTGTAACTGCTGCATTTTGGTCTTAAAATGTCCGTATCCACCAGCTCTAAATGATCATACTGTTTTTATTTTGCTATTGTGAGCATAAATAATAAAAGACTAATATTGCTCCAAATTTACTTCTATAATCGCAAGCCTCAATGAGCTTCATTTGACTGAAACGCTATGGGGATGTCGCACTCCTTTAGTCCACTACATCAGCTATTAACAATACTGCAACTGTCATGAATTACTATTACTACTTTAACCACTACTTCTAATACTGAACCAAAAACACTACCAATTAGTATTGCTACTACTACTACTACTACTATTACTACTACTATTGCTACCCTCACCCCATGTAGCTCGTCCTCCTACTACTTCTACTACCACCACCATTACCATTACTACTACTTCTTCATTACAGTTTTTAAGAATAATAATAAAAAAATACTACTCCCATAGATTGTACATTGGAATATTGTCACCCTTCTTTCTGTAACTGCTGCATTGAGCGTCGTCATTTTGGTCTTAAAGTGTTCGTATTAACCAGCTCTAAATGTTCATACTGTTTTGTTTTTTTTCGCTTTTGTGTGCAGAAATAATTTACGAAGACTAATATCGCTCCAAATTCACTCCTATAATCGCAAGCCTCAATGAGCTTCATTTGACTGGAGCCAAACACTCCTTTAGTCCAGCTCTTTATTCAATTTAAGTGCTTTAGTTTACCACAATAACCCAAAAAAGTAAAAGATAATCCAAGTAAATCATTCAATTAATGCAAGATGGATAAGTTTAATCTAAAACTTTAATCTTTATGGAAACAAAGCAGGTAGCTGACACCGGAAAGCAGCGCACCACTGGAATTCAACAGGATTTTTTGGTCTTAAACTATCAGAGACAAAACAACACAGTCTGTAAAAAAAAAGTGCAGTTATGTAAAATAAGTGAATAACAAAATAAAGAAGTGCATTTTAATCAGAGGAATAATCATGAGGAATGTGAGGAGTGATTTGTCTCAGCTTTTGTTTCTCTGATTGTGTTGCCCTTCACCAAACTCCACAGGCCCGAAAACTCTGAGTCTGAACAATGTGTGTGAATGTGTGTGATTGTGTGTGTGACTGTGTGTGTGATTGTGTGTGTGACTGTGTGTGTGACTGAGTGTGCTGGAGACAGGGGGATTAACATGGACTGAGTAACATGTTAAAAGTAGAGTCAGTCTGGACCACTCCTTAATGGCTAGAACAACAAGTGCATGAGGAGACAAGACCAGGGGACGCTCACTGACACTAATATTGAGTAATTATTGACTTATTCCTGCATTGGGGATGACGAAGTAATGCAATTGTGTATTTAGTGTAATAGGGAGCACTACTACTTTTAATTCCCTAGATTAGAACCTTGCATTTGGTTCCATATCTGGTCAAATCCAAATTCTACCCAAATTAATTAATATTGCTAAAGACGGTTGCTAAAGATGGTTAAAAATGGTCCTATACTATAATATAGCAGACCGAATAAATAATGCGTATTTGAATAATTTGTCATTTTATTCTGCAAACACAAACTAAAACTTGCATAAAAATTACTTTAGTCCATCAAAGTTGCTTAGAAAGTCCATAAAAAGTTACTCGAAAAAGCAAAATTAGTCAATTTCCAGGAAACTTCATGCAGTTTGAGCAACCTCTAAAACATCTCCTTTTTCTTCCAAATCATTTTTTGGAGCTAAAACCTAATGCAGGGTTTTAAAATTTAAAAGGTTATCTGAAACTTTATTTATTGATTTATTTTGACCATGTGTGATGGACCACCCTACTACTGCTACTACTACTACAACTACTACTACTACTACTACTACTACTACAACAACTACTACTACTACTACTGCTACTTCCTTTAGATCTTTAAGAGGTCACATAAAATAACAACAAAATAAGAAAATATTCCAATCAGAGAAAATCATGTGAATCTGATTTTTGTACATCCCAAACGATTCAAGTGGAACAAAACATGAAATTAACATTTTTACTATAAATCCTTTAGCATTTTATAACACTACACTGTAAATAATTACCAGGATTTCACAGTATTCAACTGTAAAATGTCACTGTAAATTGTCGTATTATCACTTTACAGGATTTAACTGTAATGTTCACAGTTTGAGACTGTACTGTCGACGTTTACATCACAGTAAACTACTGTATTATTTGTTGTTTTAATTATTACCTAAATACTGTATTAATGGCCATTTTCCATTACAGCACCAAGACTTAGGCCATAACTGTGAAGCAGTTTTTTCTAGAATTTTTTTCATACATATACATTTCATACATACATTTCAACATGTGTGTATATATAAATATATACACGTGTGTGTGTGTATGTGTATATGTATGTATGTTTGTGTGTGTGTGTGTGTGTGTGTGTGTACACACACACACACACACACACACACACACACACACACACACACACACACACACACACACACACACACACACACACACACACACATATATGTATACTACTACTACTACTACTTCTCCCACACAATACTGTCACTTAAGTTACCTCCTCTCCCCTTTCTCCTCTCGTCTTCCTCTGTGAACCATCAGTGCCATGTTACGTTTAAGGTCAGATCCAGAGTCTCCATTTCAGTGGCGCCTTGAGCCCGGGGAGCGCTAATAAATTGGACTTTTGTCTGTCGGCCATGTTGGATTTCAGAGGTGACGGCCCCTCTCCGCTCTGAGTCTGCTGGAGTTACATTAAAAGGCCCCGAGCTGCAGAACAAGCATTAAGAGAAGGATCTTAGCGCTTACAAGCGATCTGAAGTTCAACTGAAGGGATCATTTAATCTGTTCACAGCATAAAGCATCTGTGCATAAAGGTCAGGGGTTTGGGGGTCCGTCACCTGCTTGTTTCCATGGATATGTCATTGCTCTGCTTCGAATGTTCCACAGTATTTTAAACTTTAAACACATCTACCTTCCATTTATTCAATTAGGTTATTTTATTCAGCAAAAATATTGATATTTGTATTTTGACAGTGAGTGGGGTCACCTCCCACAGATCTGACCTGTAACTTGCTCTGTTTTGGTCTCCATGATGATAATTAATGCCGTACTGTGAAACATTTCAGACAAAGCAATGACATCCAGGGTGAAAAGCAGGTGACTGAAACTCCACTAGAAAAGTTACACAATACACCTTTAAAGAAGTGCTCAAAGTACTTCTACTGGATTACTATGAAGAAAGTACTCGTATTGAGTAATTCTTATAGTAATACTGTTTTTGGATTGAAAAAATAATACAATTTAGTGTCATAGAATTGCTACTAGGTCTACTACTACTACTATTACCACTACTTCAACTATTAACAATACTGCAACTGTCATGAATTACTATTACTACTTTAACTATTACTTCTAATACTGAACCAAAAATACTACCAATTAGTATTGCTACTACTACTACTACAGTTAATAATATTGCAACCCCATGTAGCTCGTCCTCCTACTACTTCTACTACCACCACCATTACCATTACTACTACTTCTTCATTACAGTTTTTAAGAATAATAATTAAAAAATACTACTCCCATAGATTGTACTACTGTTGGTACTACGTAGAACTAGTACTGCTAGTTCAACTTTACAACCATTAGGACCTTAACTTAAACAGTAAAATTACAGTACAAAGGAGTAGCCTACATGTGGACTGACTTTTCTATCAAATATCTGTTTTTTCATTGTAAGTTTCAAATTCAAAAGTTTTTAAAATGGTAGTAAAATGTTGTATCCTTCATTGATTAAACTTTTATGGCGCTGAAGCTAATTTACGGCCCCCTCTCTCAGACACAGGTGTATAACGCACAAAAGAAAACCTAAACCTACTCAGCCTCACTCCGGGGTCACGACCTTTTGACTCCAGGACAGGTGTGACGCTGACTTTTGACCTTGTGCCTTTAAGCAGGAAACGAGGGAAAGCTCCAAACATTAGTCCAGGTTTACAAACCGACAAAACTGTCTATGAGTGGAGAGGGGAGGGGACGAGAGAGAGCTGAAACTAAAGACAACTCACAGGGATTTCTTAATATTATAGAGGTGGATAGAGGAGTCAAAACTGTACTTAAATGTCCAGTATATAACTTTATGGCCTGTCATCTGTATGTGGAAACACTTTGGAACATTGTCCATACTGTGGAATATTACAGCCAAGAAACAATCTTTTCATGGGGACAACTCGTAGTTCAAGTAAGAGTCAGTTTGTGGAGATGCAAATCCACACATAGTAAGGACACACATTTATTTAAGCCTTTTCAGTGTAATAACATCTGTAAATGCATGCACAAAGTAAACCCAGAGAACATGCAAACTCCACACAAAAGGGCTTTGAAAAGGGTAACCAGACCAGACCAGAGTCCTGTGTCCCCTGTCCCAGCAGTTTTATAAAAGAAATATCCCAGACGTCCCTATTTTTGATCAATTTGACACCTACCAACAGTAAAGGCATTAATAATATTTAGATAAAATACAGAAAAACTGCTTAAAAATGACCAAAATGTAACTATACTGACTCACATGTTACTCCTGAATGGACCGTGTATAACAATTTTCCTTGATTATGCAATCGTTTAACAGTTTTATTATTACCAACCACCAAAAAAACAGGGACGTCCCAGTTTTTTATTCCCCAGCTTAGCTTTAAACCTGGAACTTTTATGCATTTAGACGACAGCCACTACGCCACTGAGTAAGTAGCAAGTTTTCATTTTCTTAATTTCTTATTTAATTGTATCATCAAGTATTTATCTTTATCTGTTTAATCCCTCAGTCGTCCAGGTTGGAACCGTAGCAAAAGAAAAAGTAACTTTATGTCTAGTTTTGAACACATAGTTTTGTTCTGCTTGTATGGCAGACAGAAAAAGAGCAAAATAGTGCATATTAAATCTAAAACAGGTTGTGGCATATATTTATACGTGCTAAACCAGCTGTAAGTGCTTTCTAAGTGATTCATTAATACTACTTTACAAGCTGCATTTTTCTGGCCCCTGGGATAACAGCAAATGTAAGATAAGCAATTCTCAGTACGTGCACACACTTCCAGAGGTGTACAAATTAACCTCAAACTATCATTATTCTGCAAAAGGGTCTCAGTGCGCCGCATCTGTTCACGAGGCCTCACGTTAAACATATTGGTGGAGATGTGAGCGCCAGGCTTAAGGCGGCAGAGCTGTGAGAACTAGAAGAATCATCGGTTTCACTGTGTACTCCCCCGGGATGTGTGGAGGTCGCTGTTAATGGGGCAAGTTATCAGTGTCTGCTCAAGGCTAACGGCGCTGCACTCTAGCACGGGCTAACACAGCGCTGCAGGCTAGCACGGGCTAACACAGCGCTGCAGGCTAGCACGGGCTAACACAGGCTAACAGTCGGGATGCACAGGAGGACTTTTTTTTTTTAATATTTCGCCATTCCGACACACGGTAATTATTAAAATACTCACATTCACTTACATATGGACATGGTGAAGTTCACAGCTCAGTGCAGCATTTTTGTCACAGTGCTATGATATTCAATTCAATTCAATTTATTTTTGTATAGCCCAAAATCCTAACAACAGTTATCTCGGCGGGCTTCACAAAATTGTTAAATTAGCAAACAAAAATGTCAGAGAATGACATTTTTGTTTGCTAATTTAACAAACAAAACAATACAAACAATAATTTGTAATTCATTAATAATTCAAAAATACAGAATGTCCAACAACAAGCAGGCAGATGGATAATTGTCCCAGCATCTCTTGTCCTTAGACCCTCCTTCTTCGGCAAGGAAAAACTCGGAAAAAAACCCAGTGGGAAAAAACCGAGAAACCTCGAGGAGAACCACAGTGAAGGAGAGATCCACTCCCATGGACGGACAGGCATAGATGGCCATGATATGATATTACAAGTTATCTTCATGAAATATTAGACAAAAATACTCCCGCGTATTTACGGCTGAACTTCCCGTGGTGTTATTGGTTGTCACCTCCTATACGCCATTGCAGGACAGTACGCAGCAGCGGGTGTTAGAATAATATGTTGTGTTAAACCTAACACCGGGTCACACCGATCTATTTTCACCCCTGCGTGTTAGACACTGAGATTAGAAAAACATTGGTATTCTACAAAAACAAGGCAAAAAAGGTGAAACTCCAAATTATAGAAGGTTGTCAGAATGGCGACATAAAAAGTGTCGGAATGATGGCATAAAAAAATCACAGAATGGATTGGAATAATGAAATGTCAGGTCTGTTGGACGGGCGGTGTGTCGGAATAAGGGTTGTACCTGGTTCTAGAAATTGATAAAAATTGAATGGTTCAAAGTGGACAACATGCAGGGGACTGATTTTCTCACATTTTTACCCAAATCAAGTGAAAAACACAAGATATACTGTATTTTTTGGACTATAAGGCGCATCTAAAATCATGACATTTTCTCAAAAATCAACAGTGGCCTTATAATCCAGTGGCCTTATGTGTGACCTTTGGTTGTGTTTAACCTCCAACTGATTTTATGTTGTCCACATTAGTCTAATAAGGTATTAGTGGGCGAGTCAGGAGGAGTAATATGTTGGCGACATATAGGGCGACTGTGCAACATACCGGTAGTTCTGCCGTGTGCTGTACAAGGACCCAAAATGCACCTGTTAAGAGACATGCACCATGCAGATTTCAGGTTTTGTATTTTTGTGTTAAAACTGAACAATGTTGAGAGGGATCCGGGCATGTTTGATGCCCAAATCACCAACTGTTAAACTTGTATTTTTGTGTTAGCTACAACTGAGAGTTATTGTAAATGACCTGAATAAAGTTCGATTTATCCGACACGCGTTTTGTTTCTCTTATTGCGCCTTATAATCCGATGCTCCTTATGTGTGGACAATGACACAACTGACATATTATTTGATACTGCGCCTTATAATCCAGTGCACTTTATACCCCGAAAAATACAGTACTCATTAAAGAGGGCCTAATAATAATAATAATAATTCCTTACACTTGTAATTTGGCTTGTCGAAACCCGTCAAAATCATTATTCACTTATTCACTCCATACTGGGTGCTGAAATTACTATTGTAGCCACAGCCGTCCTGGGACAGACTGACGGAAGCAAGGCTGCCAAACGGCGTCATCGGCCTCTCCAACCACCAAACCTTCACACTAGGCACCACTGAGCCACCAAAACTCTGTTCAAACTCTGTTCAAAGTGTGAACGCACTACTGTGTCACTAGTGTATCCATAGGTTTCAGCACAAGCAAAAGTAGGTCCGTGGGGATTATCAATTTAAATATATCTCTTAAAAAGTCCTCAAAATGTCAAATGTAACAAGATTTGCACATAAATTATACATATATAGCCTATAGTTGTGCCGTTTTAAGCATCTGCGTTTCAAGGCTCCCGTCCACACCACTTGAGCCGTTCTCCTTGAGTGTGCCACAGCGGTTGGTTGGCATTTCAGAGCAGCTCAGATTAATGATAACAGATAGCGGTGCCCAGCGTGACACGGTGCTGATCTCATTATATAGGCAAAGCTCCATTCAATAAGCATAAATCTGCATACGCGTTTCCACGGGAGACTAAATGACCTCACCACACATCACCTTCACTGATGTCACTGTCTGATAGAACGAATGAGATTATACGGGAGATTATACGGGATTACTGATGTTTTAATATGACAGTTAAAGGTTCAGGGGCGTTTCTGAAGGGATGACATGGAGCTGCTGGACATACCTGTTTGTCACTGCCCGATCTCGTCCGGTCTCACGAGCTAAGCCTGGTTACCGCTTGGATTAGATGGGAGACTACTGGGAATATCAGGTTCTGCAGTGGGTGGGGCCGCGGTGACTCTTTAACCAAATTGCCGAATATGAATGAAGTGTGTGAATGATGGGAGGTGGTCAGAGGGATCAAAAGCACAGATTGGCAGCCTATACATCATTTAAATGCATTATTATTATCATTATATGGTCTGGTCTCTTGGCACAAATTCAACCAGTACTTAAATCAATCCTGTTTTTTTTGCATTTCTCTTTTTGGTTTTTCTATAACATATTTAGACTATATTGTGTTTCATTGTTTTTTTTGCATTTCTCTTTTTGGTTTCTCTATTGTGTTTCATCCTTTACCACCATTTGACCACAATACAAAGATAAAAATAAAGAAATAAGACTAGTTTAATTGACCAAGGTATGGAGTAGACCTGTAAATTTACCTATGCTCACAATTTCAGTTCAAGTTTATATTTCTGCATTTAGCCAAAAGATATCCTACAGTGTAAAATGTGTAAGGAATTACATTGTGCTGTTGAAGGTGCAAGTCAGTGGAGCCCAACAGTGATCGCAGCTTCAAGAAGTACATTTTCAATAGATTTTTCCTATAGACTTTTTGAAAAACGTTAATACTGGATTTATAGTTGGAACACTTGCTCAGGGCTAATCTGTAGTAATTAATGACCACAAAAATATTAATTAAGATATGTAAAATCTGAAACTTTATAAATGGCTATTCTTTCAATTTAAATTAGCTTTTTGGACTTAAAGGTCATATATTACAATATGTTAGAATGTTGTTCCCTCATCATGAACATACCTAGAGTTGTGTTTTGTTTCATTCACACCTGCTTGAATAGTCTAGATTACCGGACCAATAGTGTTACAATATCATATTACATCACATTACTTTATATTATACATTGCACTTTTAACTTGTAAATATTTATTGTATTGTATATTTGTATATTGTATAGTTGTTTTAACTTTAACGGGTATTTTGCCATCAGATGTTACTCCTGTGGGTGTCACCTGATGGCCTCAGATTATGACATGACATTACATTACATTATATTACATTACATTATATTACATTATATTACGTTACATTACATTACATTACATTATATTACATTATATTATACATTGCACTTTTAACTTGTAAATATTTATTGTGTTGTATATTTGTATATTGTATAGTTGTTTTGTGTTTGTGTTGTCTCCCCTTCCCAGGACTACAGATGGAATGTAATGGAATGGAATGTTAATGTAATTGTACACTGTCCTAATAAACTAATAAATAAATAAATAGTCCAGTGTTATTAACTCCAAAGCTCAATTCAATTCTTTGTTCCACCCATTGCAATGTCACAATACAACTCCAGATATACTTATGATGAGGAAACAACATTATAACATCAGAAAATAGTGTCATCTGTTTGCACTTTGAACTCTGTGTTTGAAAGTCTATAGGAAAAAATGAATGGAAAATGTACAGAACCAAACTGGACTTCAAGGTTAACACGCATGTTGTAGTATGTTGTATGTTTTTGTGATATTAAATGGACCCAATACATTTTAGACTTATTTGATTTCCTGTACAGTTTCACATTTCTGAGCCAAACCAGGTGTGCGTGTCCACAGAACACATGTCCACATCTCTGTTTCCCTTCCAGACTTTCCTTAAATGACCCTCTGCCTGGTGGGACTTCGGTTCTGCTGCGGATTTGTAATGTTGCGTGTTTGGATTTTTTGTGTGTTTTGATGCGTCCCTCGTGTGCGACCGCGTTAATGACCGACACACAGGTCTGCAGAGATTCCTCCCCGAGCTCTGCCAACGCTCACGCTGAGGAGGAGAGACAGGAAACAAGTCTGGAGAAGCTAACGTTCAAACACGAGCTAAATATGAGACAAATGTGACGGTCAAGCTAATACTAAACAATCCTTCCGCATCCTGCCTTCGTATCATCCATCCGCGGGTTTCACAATCATGACAAATTCAGACTGTCGCCGTAGTGATTAACAATTCCAGACAAAATACAATATTTTCTTAATGATCTGAAGTCCTCAAAATGAACACGATACTGCCACGTGTTTTATTCATAAGAAATATCTCAATAAACGTGCATTCTTTGTATGAATGGGGTTGTCTCTCCACAGATCTGACTTGTAACTACATTATGTTGCCGCTAACACTATTGCTAACAGCTAAAAGCTCTATTAAAACTATTTTGTTACCTTTTTTGTTGCAATGTATTTACCCATATTTGAAGGAAACAAAGCACCAATGCAAATACGAAATAATTTTGTGTCTAATAAATGCAATGTATTGGTACTTTTTAGTAGTAATAGTTATTATTTGTAGTAGTAGATGAAAAAAACCCACCAAAACCCCTTTGCAACATGTAATTTAGTGTCTTGTTAATATTTTAGTAGTTAGTAGAAGTAGGTCCAGTGATAGTGTTTAAGTCAAAGGTGAAAATTCATTCATACATTCCTCAACAATACTGACACATGTAGTATTAGTATTAGTATAAGATGTAGTAGTTGTTGCAGTAGTAATATTCACGTCAAAGGTGAAATTACTCCTGGCATCAATAACATCAGATTAACTTTTCAAAACAGTGACATCATCCGTAAAAGTTTTCTTCGGACAGATGGAAATGGTGAATTGTTCTTTTCAAAATTGAATCGGTCGCTGCCAAAGACCTGAGAGGGAGAGAGCGTTTTTGGAGCTGTCAGCGCTCATTCAATCAGCTTTAAGGACAGCAAAGATCTGCACTTTTGAAACTTGGATTTGGGAAGATATATCAAAAAATATATATATCTTTTATTCTTTTTTTTTTACTTCTGGGGTGACTTCTGTAAATCATCTTACCACTCCTCACCTTCTGTCCACTCAGTAACGCTCCAAATCGTAAAACATGTTTATTGTGTGTGAGGTGATTTCTGTTCTGATCTTTGCTGTAGATGTAAAAATTGTGTCTTGTTCTATTTCACTGCATGTTTTTATTATTTTTATTTTAAATCTTTTGGTTTGATATGTCGTCGCTCTACCTGGAATGTTACACGGCATGACATTGAACACCTTTAACTCACATTTATTTAATTACAGATGGTTTTACAGCTCAAAAATACCTAGAAAAACAGGAATTCTGACTGTGAGCGGGGTCGCCTCTCCACAGATCTGAGCTGTAACTTCTGGTTTGGGCTCCATGATGTTAAAAGTTTAATGTCATACCGTGAAACATTCCAGACAAAACGATAAAATCTCCATGGACAAAAGCATTTGACGAAGCCTCCAATAGAAAAGTGTTACCCAATACACTTTTAATTTTACTGATGCGCATTTTGCATTTTGCACAAATCGGTCTTTATGTATAAATACTTTTCATGCAATAATAAAACACAAAGAGCTTTAGAGTCATGAAAAACAAACCCAGATGAACTTTCACCTAAGGCCTCTACCCCCACACACAACATGGTACACACAGGACTCGTACAGACTAAACAGATCCTAAAAGCGATAAAGCAGTAGTTGGTTAAACGCTAAATCACCCACCCACATACTATTTTAACATAAACTACAGTATTGATGTTAGTGGTTCCATTTCTGCTATTAGACCATTTAAATTCCTGTTAAAAGTGCAGAAATTATCTCTTTTAGATCTTATAATGTAATTTCCTCATCAAAAACATACCTAGAATTGTGTTTTTTTTCTTTCACATATCGTCACCTTCCTAAAATAATCG
Source organism: Scartelaos histophorus (assembly GCA_000787155.1). Lineage (NCBI taxonomy): Eukaryota > Metazoa > Chordata > Actinopteri > Gobiiformes > Gobiidae > Scartelaos > Scartelaos histophorus. The sequence goes on along the minus strand of JACN01112438.1, from coordinate 4,541 downwards.
CCTAAGTCACTTTCTGCCCAAAAAAAAAAAATGCCATAATTTCAATTTTGGGGGGAGTTTTTTGTGTTTCCTGAAAAACCCCAAAAAATGACTTATGCGATTATTTTATGAAGGTGTCGATATGTTTAACGCACAAATCCTGCAAACTTAGGCTTCTTTAGGTCTTCTTTCCAGCAGAAAACACATGTGGTAATACAGGAAGTGCTCCTCTGTGTTTTTAAACTACATGTAACTTCACTAGAATCATTTGCACCATTTCAGCGCTGGAATACCCGATCTTTACAAAACAAAGTATAAAAAGCACCTGTTCATTTAAATACTGCTGCTTTATAACGTCACAAGGTGGCGCAGATCATTTTGAGGTTTGTAGATTTTCCCTAATAACACAAAATCAAACATTTTAGGATATTTTCCGATCTCTGTTATAATATTTCATCATCAAAAACACGCCAGGGGTTGTATTCCGTTTCTTTCACACATTTTTAACACACAAATACTGATGCTGCTGTTCCAGTTTGGACCGTGGTGCCCCCTAGTGTCCAGGACCTGGACCCCTCCCTCCTTCATGTCCTGGATTAATCTGTCCTCATCCTGTTAGATCAGTAGTTTCCTTCTGCCAATAGCTTTGGCCTACAGATTTACAACATTGGCAGTGGGCCTACAGATTTACAACCTTATTGGCAGTGGTTACGTCCTGGGCATCTATGCCTGTCCGTCCATGGGAGTGGATCTCTCCTTCACTGTGGTTCTCCTCGAGGTTTCGCTTTTTTCCCACTGGATTTTTTCTCGAGTTTTTCCTTGCCGAAGAAGGAGGGTCTAAGGACAGGAGATGCTGGGACAATTATCCATTTGCTGCTTGTTGTTGGACATTCTGTATTTTTGAATTTTTAATTAATTATTCATTATTATTATTATTTTTTTCTTATTCTGCTTCATTCTCTCACATCTTTGTTTGCAAATTTAACAATCTTGTGAAGCCTGCCGAGTTAACTGTTGATATGATTCTGGGCTATACAAAAATAAATTGAATTTAATTTAATTGAAATCCTGCGTGCTTAGGCTGAGTTCTTCTTTCAAGCAGAAAATGTGGAAATACAGGAAGTAGTGTCACAGTGTTTTCAGACTACATGCACCTTCACTTGAATCATAACTTGGCTACTACCGCTTCATGACATCACAAGGTGGAACAGAGCATTTTGAGGTTTGTAGATAGCCTAATAACACAAACTCAAACATGTGTGAAGCAAGAAAAACACAACTCCAGGTTTGAGAGAGTCAGTTTTGCCTAATACAGGACCTTTAATCTTAATTTGTATTTTTGGACGATAGCTACGTGACATTTTTGAACACTGCATAACCCAGAGTCCATTTTTATGTAATAATTCCACATGGGAGATAGGTGAACTCTTATAAGCTGATAAAACCTGTCTTTGTTTCACTTCAGGTCGCTCTGGTGTGGCGTATACTCGGAGTCATATGTCAGACTCACATGGCCGTAGACATAACATCGAGCGCTGCAGGTTCAGACCACATTTCTCTGACCCTCTGAAACTGCACTGGCTCAGGGAGGTTGGCAGCTCCTCTGTGGCGTTTGCAGTTTTCCCCGAGAGAAGCAGAGTTTTGGTCAATCAAACAAAAAAACTGTCAAACAAAAAAGTTCTATTTGGCTACACGAAGGTACCAGATGTGATGAATTATGGGTAAAAACCTGTGTTAACCTTTTTCCACTAAATAAATCTGGGTCAGAGCATCACAAACTCTCTTGTGAGGTCTGCAGTGGTCATCAGAATTGGGCCAAAACAGAAAATGGAAGATAAGATTTCAAAACTTGGATTCAAAGCTGCAACATTTTGCCAAAGTGTGATATGCGAATCATAGGTTTAAAGCTATGGAACTGCTCCTTCATCGCCATAGCAATTAAGCACATGAAATCAAAATATAATATCATTTTTATGCAGAAAGCTCTTCGCAAACGCCTCCAAAATATGAACAAATTATTCATCTGAAACCATGAATTACTGGTGTTGTCTGCTACATTAAAGCTGCACCTTGTAACTTTCCTTATAGGGTGTCTGTAGCTGAGTTTGTCTCCATGGAGATGTTGTTGCTGCTTTATCAGAAATGCTCCACGGTACAGCATTAAATTTGCATCTGAGCAGGCTTAGCTCTCCCCATATCTCAGTTGTAACTTGGCTTTGTGACATCTCCATGTTTAATGCCACACTGTGGGTTATTCCAGGCAAAGCAGTAACATCTCCATGGAGACAAGGAGGTGACTGATACTCAGAAAAGTTGCAAATGCATCTATAACGGTGCATTGTGGAGTGTCCTGTGTAACTGTTCTGATGGAGGGTCCGTTGGTGCTTTTCTCCATGGAGATGTTTCACAGTAGGATATTAAACCTTTCTATCTCCATGAAACCAAAAGAGACGAAGTTGCAGGTCAGATCTGTGGAGAGGCAACCCCGCTCACAGTCAGAATGCCTGTTTTTCTAGGCATTGTTGAGCAATAAACCCACCTGTAATTGAATAAATAAGATAGAAAAGTAATACAGCGTTGTTTAATGTCATACTGTGGAACATTTGATGGACACCGGAAAAGTTACATAGCGTCAACTTCCTAAAATAATCGCCTAAGTCACTTTTTGTCTAAGTTTTCCTTAGGCAAAAAAATGCCATAATTTCAATTTTGGGGGGCGTTTTTTGTGTTTCCTGAAAAACCTGCAAAAATGACTACTCACACAACACAACTCCCTATGTTTTTGAGGAGGAAATTACATTATAAGATCTAAAAGAGATAATTTCTGCACTTTTCAACAGGAATTTAAATGGCCTAATAGCAGAAATGGAACCACTAACATCAATACTGTATGTTAAAATAGTATGTTTTATTAAATACTAGAAGCACATCTTTAAGTAAATAAAAAAGCACACACACATATCTGTTCACCAAGTTCTTCCTCTGTGGTCTCTGTTTGGGAGCTAATTCAATCAAACTTGGCTTCTGAGTTCATTTCTCTGTGTGAAAATGTGCAAAGACAAAGTTGTGGAACATTTTTTGCTCTATATGAATTTAGTGTGCCATGACTTTTATTACTTTGATGAGTTTATCAACTGACTACATCCACAAAAGAGCCGTAAAACATCCGCACAAACACTCAAAGCAGTCGTAAAGCTCGACTCAACCAAGCGCCATGTGCCAATGACCTCTTCTCACCTCAGCTGTTCAAATTCACAGCACAAAACTCCTGCTTTCTTTTAACAATCATCAGCTTTTTCCACCTTAAAATGGAACTAAACACTAAATCAACTGTGAATGAAGTGTTTTAGTAGCATTACGGATTGTTTCTAATCATTTTAGCAGGTTTCTGGTCAAAAAATTACCTAAAACAGTGTGCTGTTTTAGGTCATTTCTGCAATTTCAAGTACTATGTGACATCACAAAGCACTGCCCAGTTTAGAAACTCTATTTGAAATGTGTTTATGGGTGGAGTTTTGATGTTTACCCCCAATTAAAATGTGATGAAGGTGTCTTGAAGATATGAAAAGACAGAACTAGTTGATTTTAAATGATTTTCAGTGGTCCAAAGTTATTCCTGACTGACGTTAAATGCGTTGTGTAACTTTCTATTGGAGTCTGTGGAATGCTTTTCTCCCCGGAGATGTTATTGCTTGTCTGGAATGCTTCATAGTATGGCATTAAAATGTTTTATCTTCATGGAGACCAAACCAGACCAAGTTACAGGTCAGATCTGTGGAGAGGCGACCCCGCTCACAGTCAGAGTGCTTGTTTTTCAAGGTGTTTTTGAGCTATAAAACCACCTGTAATTGAATAAATGTAAGGCAGAACTGTTTAAAGTGATACATTCCAGGCAGAGCAATGACATTTTCACAACTTTCAAAAGCCATAGTTTGAATTTTGCTGCTTTTGGTAATGCAAGCAACAACTGTAATTTTTTTTTTTTTAGTTTTTTTGTTTCATGTTTTAACTTCAAGAGCTGCTTATACCACATATATATCTGTATATCTGTACTGGAGCAAGTCAAATACTTCTCAAATACATGGGAAAATCGGGTACAAGGCCTATAAAACCTCCGTTGCTCCTATCAGATCTGCAGGGAGACATTTGTCATTATCTCGGGCAGTATCAGCACATTCTAAGGTCTCCGTCTTGGCCGTGGAACCGGGGTTTTGTTCAGATGTTGAGGCCAGGATTGAGCTGGAGATGAGTCAAAGAGGAGACGCCAGAGAACTCCCAGCTCCTCTCCCCACCGTCCCAGGACGACGCTACAGATTCAACGCAACTTATTTTTCATCCTTGTTGCTTGCCACGACCGGTCTGGTAAAAGCATCAGATAAGACATTCACTTTTAGTAACTTTGTACATTATTTATTGAGTAATTAATTTTGATTTCACCTCGTATTTTGCAACGGGGTTATCTCTATCTACTGCTCAGGCTGAGTATGTGTGAGGGTGTGCAAGAGCTGTAAGTAGATCAGTGTGTTAGGTTTGTTGAGTTTCAATTCAATTCAATTCAATTT
>KN494244.1:5813-31713 GCA_000787155.1 Scartelaos histophorus | reverse complement strand
TCCCTACAGAATTACACATGTGCAAAATATGATTAAAACTGATTTTGATTTTATTCAACATTTGAGGACTTTGTTTGGACATTTCTGCCTATTGCCAATAGCACTTATATCCAATTCTACACTCAAGTCTTTAAGTTGCAGTGAACACGACTTAAAGACCTGATTGTTGCCTGAGTGTGTCTGACCTGGAAGCAACTGGAGAGGATTTTCCATCAGGTCATTGTTCAAACAGGTTCACAGCACCTCAAGGGCGTGTCCACAGAGCCGAGTGGGAAACAAAGCTATATGTTTACTAATTGCACCTGCACAGTGCACAAAGCTACAGTAAACACACAAATGTTGGTTATATATTATTAAATACTTAATAATAGGAAGCCCAAACTTGCCCCTTACTGGCTAAAACAATACACTTTACTCTGTGCATTTAAACATACTTTATACATATTTCTATTTTTAATTTATTGAAACATTTTAATTGTAAAAATAATAAAAATCATCGTGGGGTATTTCCTACAGTTTCCTAAAAAAATACCACTGAACTTGACCTTGTGGTCCAAGTTTATGCTTCATACATGTCTGCACCCTAAACTGTGAGGAATGCACTGGTCCCTCATGTAGTAGTAAACACAATAGCCATTGTCACATTGTTCTGGACGCACAGGGCTTAAAAGTGAAGGAAAGGGAGAAAGCACAACACACTGGCCTTGACAGAGTATTTCAACTATGTTAGACCAGACTCTGGAACAAAAACAGACTAAATGAATGAATGAGAACAGAGCCGAGTCCTTTTCTCTTTCACACCAAAACATCAATGACCTTTTATGAACTATGACCATTTAGTATTGGCATTTTTAACATGTTAGAAATGGAAAGTGATCTACTAATATACACTGAGGCTAAAGTTAGTCTATTATTCTGTTATGTGTCTCTATTGGTTCTTTATATTTTTCACTATTTTAACAATAAAGATACACAACTTATGGAAAATGTAGCTAAAATGAAATAATAAACACCAGTGATTTATTAGAGATTCCAACCTTGAAGTGCCTAGAAACATATATTTTTAATTAAATATTGCGGAAAAGACAGCACCATTGTTTATGTTAGTGAAGTCTGGGGAATGTGTGAGGAGTCGGACAAAACATGCAGGAAGAAAAACCATTACAAAGATACCAACACTGTGGTATGTGGAGAATTTGTAATAAGGTCAAATCAACAAAAGCTGTAGCCACATTTCTGACCAAAACATGATTAACTTTCTGATAAAAAGAGGAGGATAATTCCAGTAATACTTGTGAAAATATGGTGTCATCCTAAAATGCTGCATCATCGTAAAGTTGTTTCTCACCATATATGAAGGAAAGATGAGGACTCGCTTATGTTTCCCACAGGGCCACTGCGGATCGTCCAGGAGGTTTGGGTCGTATTCTCGAAAATCTCCAAAATCGTTCCCTGCACAGACACAACCATGTTTAATCAAATGCATTTCCTCCTATTGTTAGATTTAGTTTTTTTCTTTTTGGTTCTGCAGCTGAACGCCGGGAGAGTGCATTGAATTATTAAAGTGTTTTTGCTTTTTGTGACCTGTATATCTAGTCTTCCACTGGTCTTATTATTATGGCCCACTTAAAAAAAAAAAAGACTCTTAAACTCTTAAAAAGTATTAAAACTACACTGTGTAACTTTTCTGGTAGGATCTGACACCTGCTTCCAGTGATATCACCAGATTACAGGTCAGATCTGCGTTTTTGAGCACTAAAAACACCTGAATAAATGCAAGATAAATAGTTTAATGCTATACTGTGAGAAGCAATAACATCTTCATGGAGACAAGAAGATCTTTCATTACAAAAGTTACATAATATAGCTTTAAATACATTATGTGATGCAGTCTGGCAGGTTAAAACATGTTGTTTTTGAAAATAATTAAAATAGCTGCAACCTTATGCATGTTTTTGGGCTTTTCTTTGAGTTTTTACTTTTAATGTGGACTCCATCTCCATCTGGAACTAAATTTTTGATACAACAGCTGAAGGGAAGCACTGAAGTCTAAATTATTAACATGTTTTGGTTTGTATCCTCTCCCGTCCTGAGCCCAGTCTTATTCAAATGCTGCTCCTGTCGACTTTCTCAAACTCGACACCGTCTGGCAGCCCTCTCCTCTTGTCCATTGATTCTGGATGGCGTCCCGCACTAAACGAACAGTGTTTAAAGCTGAAGAGGCTACCTGTGTCCAAGCTGCTCTGGTTACTGTTGGCCCGGTTCAGGATCAGGCTGCGGTGGCTGGCGTTTCGGGACTGGCTGAAGGACGAGGTGGAGTCGATGGTGTTCCTCCTGCCTCCGCCCAGCACATTTGTGGGGTACAGGAACTGGGTGTATGACACCGTCTGTAAATACAGGAAGTGCCGTGTTGAAATACTGGCCAAAAGTGAGAAATGAGTGCAATACAATAATTACATTGCCAAATAATGTCCCTTGTGGATCAGTAAAATTTGTCTAAGAAGATTTTGGTTCTCATTGGGAGTTTTTTTAACCTTTATTTAACCAGAATAGTCCTACTAACATCCCAGAAATCCAGAAAAAAATGCTGGTTACATGTTAATACTGCAGCATTTTTAATATTTTTACTTTATGCACATATTTGTTCACATTTGTTGTTCACAAATATGGAATCCAATTGTCTTAAGAGGCCAGTGAGAACAAATGTGTTATTAAAATAAAAATATATCTGTGGTTGGCTCGATGATTAGTGCTATAACAGGTGACAAACACTATATTTATGTGCACTACCTCTGACCCAAAGCTCATATGTTCCTTGTTATTTCAGTCAATCAGACACCATGAGTCATGCAAACAAACTCAGACTTTTTGTGATTAGAAATGCAATAATAATACAGCAGAAGTAGAATACAATATAATAAATATAATACTGTCTTGGGATCCTTCAGTCTCAAGCCCTGGTATATTAAAGTAGACTTGTATTTAGGGCTGGGAAATATGGTGATAAAATTGAGAGACACTGTGACATCTGTGAGAGTTTGCTTTTTGGTGATATTGTCAGATTTTCTGTTTAATGCACCTCTATGCTCAAATAGACACTTTCCCCCACCCATTCCTATTGTTCCTTAAGGTTCTGCATGAGTGACAGCTGGAATTGACCGATCATAGTGAAGTGTGAGCTCTAAAAACAAGCAGGTTACTTTTTTTTACCTCTTAAAGACATTATAAAGATACCAAGTCTACCTGAATCGTAATAAAATAGAAACTGTGATCTGTCTAAAAATAAATGATGATATACAGTACAGGCCAAAAGTTTGGACACACCTTCTCATTCAAAGAGTTGTCTTTATTTTCATGACTATGAACATTGTAGATTCACACTGAAGGCATCTAAACTATGAATTATGTGGAAGTATAGTATAGTATAGTATAGTATAGTATAGTATAGTATAGTGGAAGTATAGTACATAACCAGAAAGTGTGGAACCACTGAAAATATGTCTTATTCTAGGTTCTTCAAAGTAGACCACCTTTTGCTTTGATTACTGCTTTTTACTCTTGTCATTTTCTTGATGAGCTTCAAGACGTAGTCGCCTGAAATGCTCTTCCAACAGTCTTAAAGGATTTCCCAGAGATGCTTAGCACTTGTAGGCTCTTTTGTCTTGTAATCAAAGCAAAAGGTGCTACTTTGAAGAATCTAGAATATGACATATTTTATTTTCAGTTTTTTCACACTTTTTGGTTATGTACTTATTCATTTATTTTTACTTATTTATTGGTTTATTAGGACAGTGTACAATTACATTAAGCACAGTGGCAGAGATGTTTGTACCAGATTGTAGCTCAGAGCTAATTTCCATCTGTAGTTCTGGGAAGGGGAGACAACACAAACACAAAACAACTGTACAATATACAAATATACAATACAATAAATATTTACAAGTTAAAAGTGCAATGTATAATGTAATGTAATGTAATGTAATATGATATTGTAACACTATTGGTCTGGTAATCTAGGGACCATCAGGTGATACCCACTATACTTCCACATGTGTTAATTCATAGTTTAGATGCCTTCAGTGTGAATCTACAATGTTCATAGTCATGAAAATAAAGACAACTCTTTGAATGAGAAGGTGTGTCCAAACTTTTGGCCTGTACTGTACATTTTTGGCATATTGTTTTCCCTTTCATGTATTTGAAGTATATGCAGTACATCATTTAAAGCAACAGTCTTCACCTTTCCATCTGCTCCCAGCTCGACTCCCTCCAGCCCGATCACCATCTCTTTGGCACTGACTCCTCCGGACGGGTGCCTCTGCCTCCCGCCCTCCATCCTCAAGTCCCTGATGATGACGAGCGGACAGCAGTTTAACAACCAGCGCTTCAATACTTCTTCATTTACCCGTCTATTGATCTGCCCTCATCAGCAGCCGCCCCACAACCTCTAATTGGTCTCGTCTCTAGGTGCAGCTCAGGCTGAATTGAAGCAAAATGCCCCCTTGAGGAGGAGGGGGACATGGCGATAGAGTTTGTCTCGTTGGGCTTAAAGGTTGTTGCTGTAAACTTAAGTGTCAGTAAAGCAGAACAAACATACTGGTTCAGGCTTTGCAGTTTTTCATTGTAAAACTGTATCAGCAACATAGCGACAAAGCATTTTTCATTTTTATAATTTGATTTGAGTAATCTTTGTTTGGCATTTCTTTTATCTTGTTTGAAATGAGTTTAGCTTTGATCGGTATTAGTGAGACTGGAAAATACTTATTCATAAATTAATTAAATAAAGTATGTTTTTGCCTTACAGTTATGGGCCTATTACAGTCACATGTAGCGATAAAATAAATTGATATCTATACAAACTCATTAATACTTGTTAAAGCTGAAGACGAATGAGTTGTTTAGGTATTTGGAGGACACTTAACCAACACAGACTTTAAGGAATGTTATTTTATATACTCTGGTATCAAAGCAGTTCCCATTAATCACCACTTTAAATTCTGTGTCGCCATTTTTGTGATACAAGTCTGGCTTTTGATTTATGCGTCATGCTACATCCAGACATAATTTTCACTGCCACACTTTGTCATGAAGGCTTGTGACCAGTGCCAGTAAAAGCCAAAACACATCATATACACTGACAGGAGCGATTTCACGTCTGTGGGTCATTCTCTTTGCACTCAGTCAGAAAAATAACATTTGGCAGCCAAAGCAGCCATAGGAAATTCATTATATTGTCCTTATTTAACATACAGTCCAGTCATTTTAAAACTAAACCTGAAAGAATCAACATAATTGTATCTAAAGAATAACTTTTGCTAAAGCTAAGTGATTTGGAAAATTATCTAATTCCAATTTTTCTGACAAATACTAACATTTGAATTGGGATTCACTTTAAAATGTAATGCTCCTTGATGTGTTTAAAAATGTGCTCCTATGCAAGAAAAATGACAATTTTAGAGTGGAAAAAACATGCACTACTACACTAATATATTTCATTATGTTCTAAGATCTAAACTGCCACTACTTTGCTGTTTTTAAATGACATATAGTTTTTGCCTTAACATTTACATTTTTGAACGATTTGTTCTTTTCCTCTTATCTTGCACAGCCCAGTCAGAAGTTCTGAGAGCTGCTCAGATAAGCAGAAGACTGTATTTTGCATAGGCTCTGGACGTGTTATAACGAACAGCACTGTTATCTGTGAGGCAGAAGACGGCCGTTGGAACAAGAAATAAGCATTTAAAAAAATTCATAGGGTAGACACAGCCAGGGAAATGAATCAAAAAGAGGAATTACAGGATTTTGAGGAAGAAAAGTACAATCAATAAAAGGCTTGTCCAAGGAATATTAGGTCAGGAATGAAAGAGAAACCACAAGTGCCATGCTGCATGACATGCAGGAGAGGAACACTAAAAACATCTGGAGTTAGTCTGTTGTCATTGGATACAAGCCAACAAAAAAGCGTATTGTGTACATTTTAGTAATATGCTAGTGCTAAACTGACATAACTTACTAATATATTACTATAAATTACTATATAATATATAGTTGTTTTGTTTCCTGTGTATTCATAGTCCTGGGACCTTCACATAGAGAACACTGAACATATGAGGGTGGATGGTCGATCTGTCTATATATTTCCATTTTTAGTTTTATATCTGGTGGAGGGTTTGCCACTTAATTATCCTCATGGAGATGGTATTAGTTTAGAATTACATTTATTCAATTACAGTTTTAAGTAATAAGAAAATGAATTGTAAAAACAAGCATTTTACTGTAAGCTGGAGGCAACAGGTCACAGATCAGACTTGCCAAACTGGCAACGGCGTCAAGAAGGTGACAAACCCACCACTAGAAAAGTTATGCAGTCCACCTTTGAAGTGCACCTAAATGCACCTCACTGACGAAAATTACATCATCTCACGTAAAGCAACCAATAAAAAAATGCTTAGAAATGATTTGAGATTCAGTTCAGAGCACGATCAGACCCAAGGGACTGAATCTGTCACTTTGACGCCGTAAACAGCCTGAGTGTGTTATCAGACAACACCAGGGATTGGTTAACCTTTGACCCCGCGCTGATCGCCTGGCTTAGGACATTCCACAGCTGGACGGGTGTTTGGCTTTTGGTTAAGCTTAGCCCCCATTGTACAGTCTGCTATTTGTGTGTCCCCTTTTCTCTTTTACTTCCTCCAAAACAAACCCTCCATGTGACTGCAGGTTATTTGGACACAGATTTTGTATATGGAAAAGCAGGTGGACGAATAAACAACTTCAACAGACCATCGCTAAAACTCAAGCAACAATAAAATGGTTAATAGCAAACTTTATGGCAACAAAAGTCGATGTGCAAATGCCCCAAAGACGCACCAGCAGGTCACACAATAACTACGAGCTTATAGACGCAGACTTTTGGATGTGGCTGTAGGAGTTATGAAGCCAAGCACATAAGGCTCATTATAATTGTCAAGTGATTAGAAGTGTAAAAATATACCTAAAATTTACTTCAAGAGATGTTAAAGAAAATTAGTCTTCTGGTTTATCCAAGTGTATTTATATCAATGAACTATTCTAGTCTAGTCTAAATTATAAGTACAGTTTTAATTGAGCTGGAGATTCTGTCATTTATAATAGTCAGTGATGTGTCTGGGTTAAAAAATATGTGGTTTAAAGCAGAGTTCTGGTTGACCGGTTTTAGTATTATGAATAATAATTAAGTATTATTTGTGTTGCTTTGTTTTGAGGAAAAAAACTGTATCGATCTTTTCTCATATCAGTGTTGATTAAGTGTCAATCAATCTGTATTAAAAATAAATAAATCAACACATTACAGTACTGGTCATTACTGATGTGCAGTAACAAATGCACAAAAGAGTGGGATTTGAGCGTATTTTCTTATATATTTAACTACCTCAAACATGCACAGTGACAGAATCATCAAGATTTAAGCTTTAATGGAGGAGATATTTTTGTTAACTCAAGTTTGCACACAGTAATGGTTAAACGGTTAATTTTTCAGCATAGTTTCTAAATGGACCACTGTGCCAAAAACCTCCTGACCAATTGTTCAAATGGATTACAGCATTGCATGGCCGTCTCTCTCAACGTTTCTATCCTCATTCTGGATGTGGAGGTGTATTTGGCCAACAGCAATTGTAGATAATCCAGTGCCTAAAAATAGCTCTTACAGCCACAGTGCAAAAATCTAAACTGTTTAATGCAGATTGAAGCTGAAAGAGGCACGACACAACCAAGCCAGCGATAGCAATAACACAAACAAATGGTTTGAACAGAAAGAATGAATGTCCAAATCCACCAGCGCCAAAGCTATACAGGCAATAGCAACTCAGCTATAAATAATGTATCTCTATCTTGCAGGTGTTATGAGTAAAAATGCATCCACCAAAACCAGCCCTGAAGAGAGTTAGGCACCAGAGGAGTCTAGAGAGGGTATGCACTTTTGTAGTTTTATTATAAGACCCAACAATCAAACGGAGTGGCAAAATAATATGATAACATGCATTTCTGTGCTATTTTTGCATAAGTACTACTTTTCTCTGAGCTGACCTATTAAAACTTGTAAAAACTAGGTGAACTTTTTACGCTGTTGCTATGTTATTATGAAAAAATTAGCTTGTCTGCAAAAAAGGGCATTTAAAAAAACTAAACAGTTCCTGTATGATTGATCTCAAAGTTTAAATTTGATTGTTGCACGAAGTTTATCTGAATTGCTGCTGTTCTTTTGCTCTTCCTCTTATAGACCTCTGCACTCAATAAAAATATTAGTCACACTCTAGTTTACAGCCTGGTAACGTCTGGCAAGGAAATAACGCGGTAACTGGGATGGAGAGCAATGCCGTCTTCTACCTATTTGATTACAAGATGAGCAGTTTTCATACGTCAAGTCATATTACTGCGGCGTACGGTCGAGTAGCATTAAAGTGTAAAGTGTAATTTCAATTAGTCCACCAACCCAAAGGTCAGAGGTTTGATTCACATTTGGATCAGCGTATATCATAGTTCTGCCCTTAAGCAACACACTCCACCCAACATGCCTACTATGATATGAATGCAAAGAGTTATTAGTAGTTGGAGAGTCTGACATGCAGCAGACAACCCCAGGCAACTTTTAATTACGTTCTTATTTTCGTCCTTTCAACTTTTACCCGGTTAGATCGTGCTGAGAAGGCAAAAAGGTTAAGACCACTGCAATAAAGTTAAGCACTGTGAAGCAGATTTGTTGCTGTTTATTTTTCTGATTAGAAAGTATAAACTCTCGTCAAAATTGGATGCATTTTGAGAACTGATTTGAGCATATTTGAGGCCTTTCGAAGAGCTTTTGCCACTCGCTGCAGTTGCTTTCCCCCCGTTAGGTCATGTGCATACCCTCTTCAGAGCAGTTAGGAGGCAGACACGAGGAGAGGGGGCAGGACGGCATGCTGGTCATACATACCCTGCTTGGCTACAATCTCGATAGGGCAGCACTGAAAATACACTATAGAAGGATCTTCTGCCACTGACAAGGACTATCCTATGAAAAACAAAAACTTACAATCAATATCTAGGATCCACAGGTCCGGCTGGAGAAGGTGAAAGTTGAGAAAAAATGAAATGAATTGCAGTAACAGTATGTGTAGTGTAGAGTTTGTGGTTTGGGGAAAAAACAATGATGCATTTTCATGACATAATCTTGTTTTGCTGCAGCTTCATAAACAAGGACTATTTTTAAATGATATAAACATTGACATATTTCTAAATAAATGGAGTACAATGACCTGATATTAGAACAAAACAACCTCTGATGAATGAATAAAACCAGAGGAACACAGTGCAATCTCATCAGCCAAAATAAGCAACCGAGCATAAACAGCGTAATTTGCCTCGCCATCAGTTATAATGTGGAAAATCCAGCTCATTTCAGATAGAGATCTTTTTGGGTAAAAGGCCAATCAGAGGCACACATAACTGTCCTCATATGACTTCATTTAATTAGTCAAACTCATTATAAAAAGAAAACTGCACAGTAGGCTTTTATGGAGGGTTGATTCTGGGATACTCTGAATACTTCCACACCTCAGGCAAAAATGTGTCTTTGATAATATATAAAAGACACTAGAGTTTTGCTAGTATATGGTGTACAGACCTGCACTATATGGAGTTGAACAGAAAGATTTTTTGAACCAGAAAACAGGGAAAATAGCTGCACAATCACAATGCTAAGTGAAACAACCAATGGACTATAGCAATAATTACATAATAGTAATAGTGTCTGGGCCATTGGGTGAGTTAAGGTTAGCTGACAGCAAATAAAATTGCAATAAAACTGCATGGAATCTTCCACTGGGGCATCAATAGTAGCTATAGTCACTAGTGGTCAACAACACATGATTTTGATGCTTTTCTTATTTAATCTGTAATATAATTTAAAGAGCAGGCTATAAGTATTGTAGAATTATTCCAAAACAAGCTACTTCATCCTTATACTATTCATTTGTCTTCTTCAGTCTTCTCCTCTGGGACTTCCACGCTCTAGAAATGAGGTGTGACTAATCGTGTCAGAGTGAACATAAGGGACGTCGTTTGTGATCTGTGAGCTGTGAGGATCAAATAAAGACATTCAAATCAAAGGTGAAGGAGGCGTCTCATTCTGACATGTTCAATCGGGGCCTTTAAAGTGACAGGATGGTGCGGTGCAAAGTCAGTGATTGAAACCAGAGACACATTCACACGGGACTCCATTGACCGGGACGGAGCCGTGAGACGCAGAGGGCTTGTATTATTGAGTGTATGGAGCGCGTTCGTACCTTCCATTGCGAGTATCGTGTTGCCTCATGTTCTTGATGAAGTGCACCTTCTTGAAACTCTTTGGTCGAGGTGAACCAGACAGAGTGCGACATCTGGAAACAGAAGACATCAAATTCCCATATCATTATTATCATTTTTTTTACTATTATAGCCATTTAAAGGTGCATTATGCCAATTTTCTGGTGCAGAGAATGTAACATGCTTGCCTGAAATGTTCCACAGCATGACATTAAACTTATTTATCCCAGCAGAGTTAGGTCAGATCAATGGAGACGTGAATGAGCAATGGATGTTTATTATATTTTTGAACAATAAACATGCAAACTTTTAATGCCATACCGTGGAACATGCGATGTAAAGTAATTGAGGCGTACCCCCATCATGCCCCATGTTACAGAAGATGATTTAATTTTGTTCTGAAACTTTATACATATACACTTTTTTTCAAACTATTATTATATTTTATTTAATCAGGGCTTAAGACAAAAGGTCTTGTACCTGCGTAAAGGAGCATTCTCCTCAATGTCCTCAAGTGTTTCAAGTGATGAGCGCTGTGAGATGAGTCTTCGTCTGCAAGAAATACCAGACAATTTCAATTTTAAGATTTGGGTTTAGAAATTTTGCGCTTCGTGCTTGCCTCAAGGATCTAAAAACAGATATACAAATATGCAAACTCACTGTATCAAAGTTTCTAAAGAACAAATGAGAGAAACCGAAAGGATAAACAATTAAAAATGTGTCTACCAAACATTCTAAACTTGAAATTAAAACCAGTTAAGCAAATATGGTTTAAAATCATGAATGTAAGGATCCAATGAAACAACACCAACTGAACAAAAGCTGTAATCCATAAGGTCATATTTGAAACAAAGAGAGGTCATGCTACTGCAGTATGTGTAAGATACTGGTTTAAGCCATAAGCAGGACGCGGGATCATGTCTCAATTTAGGAGAGAGGCACGGATCAATATATTGATTTTGCCTCAGAAAGGAAAGTGCATGATGCAAAACAAATACATGGCAAATGGCATCCGTCAATCATTTCGCAAACTAACACATTTGAGCAAAAAATGAATTGTTTCAGAACATATTACAATAAATACAAACATATATTTTGTAGATATACCTATTACATTGTATTGATACTCGGGATGTCACCAATTATATGCCAATAATTATTTTGACTGCACTATACAAGTAAACCATAATGAAAAAACACAAAAAAAACATGTATTTACAATCAATAAAATCCCCCCTCTTGTCTTGTTATTGTCTCTGGTTGGATAGATATCATCATTCACTATAGTGTGTGTGGGCTGTGGTAAGTCCAAATCTCACATTATCACAGTGAATTTCCCTGAATCAAAGCACATAACAGATTTATAACAAGAGCGAGAACCTGGTCGTGATTTTCGCGTAACACATTTTAGTCCCAGATTTCACACTTTCAGCAACAGGCTAATTGTACTGGAGCACTTTTCTTCAGATGGGCTGCCAGGTTTAGAAACAAGGACACATGTGACAACCAAATGGGATTCAGTACGTGATGAACTGGATCATACTGCATGTTTTACACCAACTGGACTATAGTCGACGAAGTTCAAATCTAATAAAATACACTTCAAAGAGCAAATGAGTTAAATGCATAATTGAATAAACATCAAGGTTCCTGTAGTTTTATTTTTAACGTGATTATTTTAAAGTGTCAACAACAAAAATGTTCCTTTGCAGATCCTATGTGTATTTGGATTTATTTTGACCTCCATTAGCTGTGCTTCCACACAGCTATTTTTCCTGGAGTCACTGACCTGTGGTGCATGTTTTTTGGGTTCATGGTGAAACCAGAATGTGTAGATTATTTAATTCTGCAATTATTATTACAAAGTCAAATCTGGCTGAGTAAAGAGTGCAAAGACAAGGATATAGGCTCACGTTTCCTCCTATTCTCCTATTATCTTTGTGTATGAGTAAATACATACATTACCCAGTAACTTGGTGCAACACACTGTGGCTTATTTCCCAACTATACATATGTTCTAATGCTACAGGACCCTCCCCCACGAGGTCTGTCTCTCTTCCTTGTTCAACAACGGAACTGTGCATATGGCCAATAAACCCAGCACAGAATATGCAACATATACATGCAGAAAGGTTATTCTTATTTTTTACATTAATCAATTTTTTTTTTTTTTACATTAATCCTGTCATGCTGAGTGAGACCTGCTGGGACTAAGGGCCAAAGTTGTAGAAACCAGCCCAACCTGGGAGCTTATGTGGCAATGTCAATACATTACAGAAACGGGCAATTACAGGACTGAAATTATACAAATCATTCAAATTAGGTTTATGAACTTTAAAAACACAGAAGAGCACTTCCTGTATTACCACACAATATCACAATGTGAAACCGAGTGTTTTCAGTTTGAACTCAGTCAATATATGCAGGGTTTGCATGTTAAACATGTGTGAAACAAACAAAACACAACTCCAGGTTTGTTTTTTGGTGAGGACACATAGAACAGTAAATAGTGTAATATAAGTCCTTTAAGGATAATATAAGTCCTTTAAGGATAATATAAGTCCTTTAAGGATAACAATTTACCATAGTGTATCATTTGGTGGAATACATTCACTGTTGCAGTAAGTCAGAGCCTTATCTACAAATCCTTTGGGCAAAGCTGCTCATAGATTTTTATGGTGCAGTAAGTCAGACAGATGCTCTGTTGGATTTACACCTCTAAAGAACAGAGGCTGGTGTGAGGGTGGATAAATGTGGAGATGTAAATGACAGATGTAAGTGTCAAAAGAATATAACACATTCCAACCTGAGGGTGGTGAAGGTGATATGAACTGTACTCTCTGTGAATAATGTGTGAGACATCTTCTATTTCATGAATGCACTTGAGTTTTATGATGTAGATTCTGGAAAACTGAGGTAGATGAAAAAAAATAGAATATGAAAGCTCACGAATGATTTTAATTCCATTTGTATTTAAAATAGCCGTTACTGCACAGTATTTATGAGGTCTGTTATTTTCTGAGAATACTACATAAAATACTACAGTAAAATCTGTTCAGACACTATTTCAAAAATGGGAGTTACAATTACTGTGAGAAGAAACAGACAATTTGACAATTATACAAGTAAACCATGGTGACACTACACCAATTATACAAGTAAACTATGGTGACACTACACCAATTATACAAGTAAACTATGGTGATACTACAGTAAAAGTTCAGTAAGTTGGAGAGCTGTGGAAAGGAGGAGTAACCATCTTCACATATTAAAGGTGCACTGTGGAATTTTGAAACACTTTATTATTCAGTTTGTATCCATAATGAGTCATAGAAGTTTTTTATTCAACTCTCTACAGTTCAAATCTAATCAGGAAAAAACCCCACACCAGTACAAAGGAAAAGTACCTTGATAAATACTAACCTCCTTTTAAGATATATGTTGATATAGTAATTATTGTAACAGGCCTATTTTCTAGTGGAGGGTTTGCTACCTGCTTGTCTCCATGAAAGTGTCTTGCATTGGCAGAAATGTCCCACACAACTGCATTAATCGTATCTATCTCCATGGAGACATGCAGAGAAAATATTGGACAAAAGTATGTGCTTGCTGTGTTAATCCTTCAACCTTTTTTCCACATGTCACAGTGTATTATAAACAATAACTCACTCATTTGAAGTGGGGCTGCTGATGATCTGTAGGTGACCGACTGTGAAACGTGCTTTTAATGAATAAGACATTTTCCAGAGCTGTACAAACAGATGGAAACAATAACACAGAACAGGCCACTCATTCACTTCAGTTTGCTCAGGGATAAAGTCAGGTCACAGGCAAGGGCAGTGTTTTAAAGACACATGTGTAACTAAAAAAATAAAGTCATCTCTAATAATAATTTCTATTTTCTTTCTGTGTTCTAAAAATAAATAGTTATAGAGCAAAGCTTCCGTATTACGCAAAATTGACTCTTGCAAACTTTAAGCCATGTTGGAATGTTGTTATCGCATCAAAAACATGCCCAAAGTTGGGTTTCGTTTCATTCACACATGTCTGAGTAATTCTGCATTATTGGGCTGTTGGCTTAGCCTAAATATGCAGGATTTGTGTGTTAACATGTGTGAATGAAGCAAAACACAACTCCAGATATGTTTGTGATGAGGAAACAACATTATAACATTATAAAACAGTGTAATACAGGCCCTTTTAAATGTGATTGTAAAATACCTTGAAAAACACACATTCTTGCTATGAGAGGGGTTGCCTCTCCACAGATTTGACCTGTAACTTGCCCTAGAGGTGCTTGTCTCTGTGGAAAAAGGTAAGTTTAAAATCACACTATGGACCATTCATGGAAACAAGCTGGACTATAGAAGTGACATAGTACTCATACATGTGTTTACTCATTTTTGGTCAGTTCAACTATGGACACTATCTCTAAGTACTTTACTGCTGACAATCCCACCTGAATAACATGATTACTGATGGCAAAGCTTAAGGCAAAATGTATTAAACAACAACAGCAACATAAAAAGTATGTAGTAAATACTGTATCAACAGTCACATTATGTAATACATGTTCCAGGACTGACACAGTATCATCCTTCAGTACTGTATACACAATACACTGACACTGCATTTAAACAAACAGGGCAGTGCAGAACAGCCATAAACCTATTATAAAGTGGAGATTATGAGTTTCACACGTAGCCCTTTTGGCTGCGCGCCACAGCACACAGTCTTCTGTTTTTAGTCCACAGACGCTCAGGAAGTAAACCAAATGTTCCTCTCAGGGGCAAGGGGAAATTACACTATTATGATAAACATAACTGGGCTCATCATAGCAACTTCTAGGATTCCTCAAGAATAATGGAAAGGAATCTACTGTGCAGCACTGAACATGCTCCAGGAGCCCAGACAATCGGCCTGAAGGGACTCATCTATTTATTTATTTAAGATTTTTATTAAATGGGTGTGAGAATGTGTCTATATTTAGTCATTTTTACTTATGCAGTTTTACTCTGTACAAAATTCAACAAAATTTCAACAATGACAATAAATCTAATCTATCTGTCACAGGGTACTATAACTACTTTTAAGCATTGCAATTATGTTAGCAAATGTTCCTTCTTATATGCACAGGATTTAGTTGGCTACATTGTATTGGCTACATTATGCAATTTTATTATACTGCAAACCTAGAAATGTGCATTGTACAAATGTATTTAGAAATAAACACTTAAATGCCAGTTTAATTCTTTAGTTAAAGATCAGTTGTTGTTATGAAACTGTCTCCAAAGTGTTGTAGCTTTTGTATGTCCAAGAATAAATAATACATCTCTTGTTAACTCTATCAAAACTACTAATAATTGTCCTACTTATAGTTTAAAGAAAGGCCATTCTTGTGGGTGATTAGTGGTCATTGTTAGCATTTAATTCTGGGATGTGACATTTTATTTGTTCATTATTAGTGCGCCCTGTTAGAATTGTGGTGTTTTCAATGGGTTTATTTACAACGTTGCAGAACATATTTCCCGGTTTGCTTTTTCCACAATGGGGCTATGCTATGTTTAACCTCCACAGAGAACACATATTGTACTCGAATGGCTATCCATAGATCTGTAATAATAAATACATCCATGGTGCTTATCTCATAAAGCCCCTTTTTACGCCGTACAAAAGCCCATCCCTATGAGACTAGCGCACACAATAGTAAGTCATGTTCTCAAATGCAATCCCATTCATTCAAACTGCAGACTATTGAAGGAAGTCGTAGCAAAGCAAAGCATTCTTACATAATCCACTTATTCTTCCAAACCATGACTTCAGCGGACAACAATTGACCTCCCAACCAGAAGAAGAAGCACTGACCCATGCTCCACAAAAGCTCCACATGTCCCTATAATGACAACCGCAACTTGTTTTCCAGCAGCGGTTAGTGCTGCCTCATGCTGAAACTGAATCCCTGTTAAAACACCGGGCAGGAGGAGTACGGGAAGTGTGAGTCTGGATCTGACAGGATCAAGTAAAACAAAAATACCACAAGTCCAGATGGCATAGGTGTATTTAGAGAACAAACGTGCTGAATCATGATGAATGAAGGGAGGCTGTGCAGAAGTGGCACTCAAATAGAAATGATGAAAATGCATGTCAATAGATATGAACTGGAACATTAGAACTGAAATTGCATGATTTTTTTTTCATTTTAGTTTGAATCAACTATTAAAACAAGCACAATTATATATTATTTGTATAGCAAAACCCAAATTAAGTCACAAAAAGAACAAAAAAAGGAAAATCTATGCTGGGTATTGCAAAAAAACACACACAGAAGCTAAAATAATAGAAAAAGTGGAGAGTTTAAAAGGAAAATCATGAAAACAAATGGTCAGATCAAATGGTGAACCCTGGAGTTGTTGCTATATTATTACTTATTATCTAATATTGCAGAATTGATCATTTTGGGACACACTAAGAAACCCTAATCTCTATGTGAGATTAAAATGAACTTGCTTGTCATTTTTCCACAGCTTTTGTCCTAAGGTGGAAGAAATAATCATTGTGTTGCCACAGAAACTAAGACCTAGGGCTTTGGAAAGTCTATTTTGGCCGCACTTCAGACAATCTGTAACTTCCTGCGGCCAAAAGTGTCCGGGCGAGAGTGTCTTTTTGATGGGAGAGGAAGCACAGGAGCCAGGGAGCTTTTCACTGCGGCACTGGGCATCCTGCCTCCCTGCTCCACGACCACGTTCACACCAGGTGCCC
The DNA here is from genome assembly GCA_000787155.1 of Scartelaos histophorus. NCBI lineage: Eukaryota > Metazoa > Chordata > Actinopteri > Gobiiformes > Gobiidae > Scartelaos > Scartelaos histophorus. The sequence goes on along the minus strand of KN494244.1, from coordinate 14,631 downwards.
TCCCCGAACAGACCGACCACTGTGCGCCGCTCCAGACTGAGGAACAGAGCCAAGAGGAATAAGCCTGCTGCCCGTCAACATGCTACTTATTTGGGTTATTATTCCTTTGAGGTGGATGCTTTTCAAGGGGAATCCAAGGAAGTGCAACAACATCTCACTGTTTGCACTGAAGTAGGTCAAGGGCATATGAATAAGACAAGGCAAAGGTGGCATGGAAAACTGAAAAGATGTGGCGCTAATATGAAACTAAAAGGGCCAAACTCAAGAAGAAAAAACTCAAAATTCTCTATTCCACATTCCTTCAGTAGAGATTGGGCTGAAATTATCCAAATAATTCCAGTGAAAGTTGAAGGAGTTTAGAAATACACATGACATCACAAGGTGGAGCAAGGTGGAACAGTCTAAATATAAAAGGATTTGTGTGTTAAACATGTATGAATGAAATAAAACACAACTCCAGGTAGGTTTTTGATGAGCAAAAAGCATAAAAAAATAGCGCAATAGAGGCCAAAAGTCCAAAAGTCCGTCATCATTTTTACTTTCATTTGCACCACTTATGTAATCCAGATTTTTATATCAGAGTATTGCAATATCTGAAACTGGAATTTATTGACTGTTGCTATTCTCAGCTAAGAGCAAGTTGTAGTTTGCATATACAAGTACAACAATTATACTGACTTAACTTTTATTTGGTGAGCATAAGAGTAAGAAATATGAGATGAAATTGTAGCATGAAGATGTGAAATAGTTAAACTGACTATTGAATCACATTATCATTCTGCAGGCTGTGAATGTGGTGGTTTCACTTCTACATACGTGAGAGGGTTTGTCTTTAGGGGGAGCACAAGGTCATAGTAAAAATACTTGACTTGAATCATAAAAGAGGGTCAGACAGAAGGTCCAGACAGTGAGAGGACCACGGCACAACTGCTCCTGACAGCTGCCCAGTGCCACCGACTCACCTACTCAACACTGAACAGGGCACTAAACACACACAGGAGTTTTATGTGGCCACACAATGGTGTCGAATTTCATTATGTCTTGATCCAACTCGCAGCAGGTGTGCGTCTTATCTTTTAGTTTTCCCAAAATTATGTTAGAAAGCAGAGTAACAAGTAGGCTACACTGGGAATCTGGGTTAGGGCTCCACAGCTGTTGGATTTGGCATCACAGCAAAAAGTAATAAATAAACAAAGGCATATTTGTGCTTACAGTGCAAAATGGGACAAAACACACATGGACAGTGAGGCAAAGTTGCTGCAGGAGAGAGAACAATATTAAGAGAATACTTAGCCTATTAATTAGGCTAATTACTTTCAAGACAAGTCTCAAGGTGGTAAACTAACAGCGTTATCATAAAAGACCACACTACTGCTTACAACTGCAGGGGTTTTATTCTGAATTAAACTAATAGTAAATTTGCACTAATTGCTCTGCTGTTTGGGTTTGTATAACGATGCTGTAATAGCAGAGGACAGGCACATCCTGGGGTCAGAATAAGTGTTGTAAAGTGACACACAATGGCCCTGTAATAAACAAAGGGCAACACACACTGAGGAGCAATGGCCTTGTGCAGTATGTGGTACAGTAACACTGCTGTACTACAGTAACACTGTTGTACTACAGTATCATTGTTGTACTACAGTAACACTGTTGTACTACAGTATCATTGTTGTACTACAGTAACACTGTTGTACTACAGTAACACTGTTGTACTACAGTATCACTGTTGTACTACAGTAACACTGTTGTACTACAGTAACACTGTTGTACTACAGTAACACTGTTGTACTCACGTGAGACTATGTTGATGTAGTACTGCATATACTGTCACTGTAGTTATGACACTGAGCAGAGAACTAGAGCTGAACTATGTACTTGCTCTAACCACAACATGCCCCACACTGCAACTGTTGAGCTCATGTTGTTCTGGTTTTATGGCTCCAGACTTGACCCTGCAGCTCTCACTCTCTCTGTGAGCTCACTGTGTTGTGCAGGGGGCTCGTCCCGGGACGGGGCTGTTACCTGGATCTCTGCAGCTCTATCTGACCGCCCTCCAGGCAGTAGTTGTGGGAGGACTGCCTGGAGTAGGGCGCGGGCAGGATTCCCTGAGTGTAGGTCTGCAGCCTGCCTCTGGCTGACGTGGGCACCGCGGAGAAGGGCGAGCTGAGGGCGGAGGGCAGGAACGCGTCTCCCTCGATGTTGTCTGTGCACGGAGGCGCCCCCGCCGCTCCCGGGGTGGGGGGACCCGTCCCATAAGTGGCTCGGTTGCTCGCAAGGAGAGCCTGGTTTGCAAGAGCGACCGTGTTGGCGCTTGGCGCGGACACGCATCGCTCCGGAGAAACCAGGCTGTGTCTAGTCCTCGGCTCCAGGGAGCCCTCCTCCTCCGTCTGATTGTCTGCATCGTCCTGCACGGGCCGTCCGTCCAGGGAAATGTTACTGAGGAAAGAGAGCGCGGCTTGCCTCCTCCGGGGGTCGATGCGTTTCCGTATGAGCTCGGTGTGTTTTAGGGGTAGCGTGGCTGTAGATGTGCTGCTCGTGGCAGCCGCCATGGTCCGCACTTCCCGCACTCCGAGAGTCCTGAGCTGCTCCTAGAGCTCACACCTCCATAAAAGCCTGTTGTTTGGGCCCGTGTGTGTGGATGGTGCTGTCCTGTCTTTTAAGTACATGCGTCTAACTGTGTGAAAACAGCAGGTCACGTGTGCGCGGTATTGTGGCAGCACAAGGAAAATCTGGACCAATGAGCTTCCAGGAATATGTGAGGCATTTTTTTTACCTTTTCCTGGCTCTAGCTTTACTCTCTCCTTTGACATGACAATGTCATTAATAAACTACATTTATAATTTAGGCTCTGCAATGCAACAAGCCTGTTTTATTTCTGTTAGGTGGGATTTACTTGGTTTACTTAAAGAACTTTAAGTTCCCACATTAAACTTGCTGAAAGAATCTCTGAACTTCCTGCACTTGCACAAGAGTTCTTTGTGTGCACAGTGATCAATGTGTCCTGGCAGAACGGGGCCTGTCTCTGTTTGTTTTGAGAAAATAGATCATTTTATGAAGCCCAACGCACATTTCTGCAGCAATGGCGCCATCTGTCTGCACGGCGAACATTGCAGCTAATTTTCTACGAGCTGTTTTGGCAAATGACTCTGTAAAAGATGCCATCTAGTGGTTTTTAGGTGGCATTCCTCCCATCAGCACAGTGAGGGCATCAGGCCAGTGTGATCATAGAGTCACCCTACAGCTCTGCAACATTTATAATACAAACTAGAGCTCACTCATCTGTATTGTTAAATTATTACTGGTTTAGGTGTAGAATAAAGCAGGGACAGTGTGTCATGGCAAATTTACATAGTTCTGACTGCTCCACCTCCGCCACACCTTTAATAAGGCTTGAAACATGAATTTTAAGTCGATATCAAAATGCAATGTGGCGTTATTGGGATTGTAGCTCTAGGATTCATTGATAAAAAAAAAACAAAAACTTGGTGAGATCATTTTAATGACAATATAGTCATTATAAAGCCACCTTATAGAGGCAATGTGTAAACACCATCGCCCTTATGGACAATTGCAGTACAGAAATATCTTCCCATTACCACTATCAAAATAAGCTCATATGTTCCTCAACTTTTAATGTGTAAACATGTGAATAGTGCACAGATGTGTCCAGCTGTGGGAATCATTTTAGATTATTATTTCCTTTTTATTCTTCTTATTCTTTATCCATTATTCTTTCTCCCTTTTTATCTGAATAAACACACATGCTTTTTAAGCCTTATTTGATCCCAGGTGGCCTTCCCCCTTCCCCCACTAGAGGACGCTATTGCCCCTCAAATCCACTGGGCTGAGTGAAGCCACTGTCTGACTGGTCTTATGGTCATTACTGTAACTCCAGCAAACACAGCAATGTCAGATTATTACATTCATAACATTCTTTGCATTTATGAATTAAATAACACAAACTATAAATCTGTGCTGGTGGGTCTAACTTTACCCACACAACAATAAAAGTCCCAGCCGTGGTTAATCAGTACAGTCCATCAGACGGCTCCTGGCTTGGCTCTGAAATGCCGCACTTCCTGTATTTGTGTCAGGTTTCCTCCCCCAAAGCACTTCAGCACCTCATTGTGAGAGTGCTGCATACAAGTCTATTACTTTTACTAATGATTAAAGACAAACAGCCTCATAAATTTCCCCTCTGGACCAGTGCGGAGCTAAAACACAATACTTGAGTTTGTCTAATGGATGTGGTATGGTAACAGTAGTGGTTTATGGTACAAGTTATGAAAGGAGAGCTTTGAAAGATGAATATGGAGGTGACAGCGGGACGTGGGAGAAACATGCAAAAGATCAGAGACAAAAACATATGGGGATGTGTAACTTAATACAGTATGTAAAATGGACTTTTTAAAGATTATTTGCAGTTATGTGTATTTAATTGTGATTGTAATGTTTGCTTCTGTCAATTAAATGGTGTAAATTCTGAATTCTGAATGAGTTTTTTCTGTCTCTCTGAAATAAAGTCACTAGTCTCCTACAAGAAGAGTCACAAACTATTACTGGCATGAAAAAATTACTCAAATAACTGTGATAATGTGTTGTTGTTGTTTTTTTTTTCCATAATATCATTTTTTTTGACCCATCCTGGACCCAGCTCCAGGTCTTAGGACCACAGTCAGACCATATTTGTTATGTGTTTAGTGTTTGAAGTGCATTTTTTAGGTTTAAAACTGAAGCACACTGAGGAAAGTTGCACATGCATCGTCCTCACTTAAGGAATCAAAGTTATACTGTACAAACTTGGCCAAAACGTATCAGAAAACTACTCAAAACTACACTAACTACGTGAAAAAATAGTGAAATAATCTATCCATGCAGAAAGATAATAATAAAGTTAAAAAGTGGTCTTAAAATAAACCACCTCTAGACTAGAATTAAGCAATAAATCTGAAAACAAGATGAATAACCTGATATAATCTTGTCCAAATAAGAGAAATTTGCAGTGCAGGACCCATATTACACTGTTTTCTAATCTCTGTTATAATGTTTCCTTATCACAAACTTACTCAGAGTTGTGTTTTGTTTCTCTCATGTTTAATGCACAAACTCTGCATATTTAGTTCTTCTCTCAAACTGAAAACACCCTGTTCCACCTTGTGATGTCATCTGCTCCACTGTGTTTTTAAACTCCACAGACTTTCACTAGAATAATCTGAATCGGTGCTGAATTCAAGGTGTTTACTGTTAACTTTAACACTACCACTTTGTGACATCACAGAGTAGAACAGAGCATTTTGAGTTTTGGGGATGTAGATGAACTAATAATGCAGGGTTATTTAAACATGTGTGAATGAAAAAAAAACACAACTTCAGGTTTATTTTTGAGGAGAGATGGTTTTGTGTAAATTAGGAGCTTTAATTAGACCAATCTGGGACATGTTTCTTACAAGATTTTCTCCATTTATCTGGTCTTTGAGGCAAAAGAAAGACGTTTGATTGTGTGTTACAGATCGTGAAAAGCTTTTATTTGCACTATCTCTTCCCATTTTGTAACATGGGAAAATACAGAATCAACCATGGGATAAAACCTATCAAAAAGACGCAGGCTAAAACGAGGATTCCGTCTAAATCGAGGAAAAGAAATCTGCAACTCTCTGGACATTCTCCAGCAGATGCCTAAATAAGCTGCGCTCTTCCCCAGTAAAACCCGTGAGAAAACTAAATCATTCATGTCGCTGAACGTATCAAATGCATTTTCACAATTTGGATTCAAGCTTTGGTCCCAGTATTTCATTGAATTTCTAAACTTCCAGAGAATATTTCATAAATTCTTTAATAAATGACTCAGTGTTTCAGACTTTTATAAAGCCATGTGAGGAGATACTTGTGCAATCAATAAAAACTTACTTTTTCAGTGAACCCCTATTTTATCTGATGAAATGTGTCTAACCCTAAGAAAAAGAAGATATAATGAGTTAATAAAAGAGGTTATAGAAGATCAGCCATTACATTAACACGCATTATCTTGATTTTAGACCTTTTTGCAAACTTTGGGTGACCCCAAGGTTACAAATGACTGACGTAAGTGCTCATTGAGTCCATTTACTTCCTCTAAAGACACGTACTGTATCTGTATTTGAGTCCAGACTGTAGTCATTGCCCATCTGTGTCTGTAACCTATTTAAACCCCAGTGAGATAAAGCAATTAAAATACCCACTTGGCTATTTAAAGGTGTCAGGTGAGCTCATCCAGTGGGAATGGACAGAATGCAGAAAAACTATTCGATCGTGGAGTGCACAATGGTGACAGTGAAGTCAAAGTCACTAAAAATATTGTTTAGTAAGACTTTAAATGAGCTGTTTTTATGTAGTACTTGTCACAGTCATAAAGTGCTTCACAATAGAGCTTCACAGTCATAAAAACTACTAACAAAATGCACTCAGTTGTTGCAAGTCTGACTTCATAAGGCTTGAATACTAAAAAGGAACTCATGTTTATTATCTCTTTGGCTATATCAAAGTTATAAAGTTACCTCACTACTTTTATTCCCCAGTGGAGTAAAATTTGATGATGCAGTAGTTGGTATTGTTTCTGCAGTATTGAGATAAGACAGAGGGTCCACAGAGCTTTTTTCACACTGTTCTAATGGGACTGAGGCTTATCAGTGAAATCTAAAGAGCTCCTGAAGTTCACCTCAGTTCAACAGAGACCGTCCCCTTATAAAGCTCATTTACAGCCACGCATAAAGTATAACCACAAAAAGTATGATGATTAAAAATGCCATATAAATATGCAATAATATAATATTCTATAATTTCCTTACAAAACCTACATGTATATAAAGCCCAAATGTTGAAATTACATTGATAATTGCAAAAAGTATGTAGAGAAAAAAACTACTCATGCCTAAAACAGATTTACAGAATCACAAACTACATTTCCAAATTACAGACTTACACAAAATTACACAATTGCAAACATCATGCTGTTAAGTTATCATATCCAAAGTATTAACAAGAAAGGGAGTTGTAGCTCCCAGAAAATCAGCAAGAAATCTAACACTAATGTTTATCCAAAGAAGAGCTTGTGTATGGAGTGCAATAAGTTAAGCTGCAAAGCACCATATATACCACAGATATGAAAAATAGGATTAACGGGCCAAAAATGAACTTCAACATCAAATGAGTGTGGTGTATATTTATATGGCTGCTATCTCAGCGTCTGACCACTTGATTTTGACATGTTCCATCAGCTTGTCTCAGGGGACCATTATCCCCCAGTGGTCCAGAGGGCAGAGCTGGATGTGGTCAGAGCTCTCCACACGGGACACCCCACACAGGCTCTGCGGCTGGAGAGGGGGATGGATGACTCTGTGGGTCAAAGAAAGACTGAAAGGGGGAGAAGAGGGAGAGAATGAGCCAGAGAAAGTGAGGGTTAAAGAGAGAACGAGCCCACCCGAGTACCACAGCCCCCCGCACTTGGAACATGCCGTATTATGTTGATCTATGGAGATGGTGCAGAGCAGGTCCATCAAAGGATTCATCTGGTCATAAGATTAAAGGGCCCAGGAGTCTGCCAAACAAAGGCTAAAGTCTGGACTTAACTGAGAGCAGGGTCAGAGCAGCCCTGGTCCTGAGGCCCACAGAGGACAGGACACTCCCACAGGAGAAGTTACACAGGACCATGCAGGAATTCTCCCGCACTGTAGATGTGGAGAGAGAAAGAGGAAGTCTTGTGCTTGTCTATTATACTTTACCACTATATACTATTATTCTATATCTATTCATCACAAAATCAAAAGTCACAATAAAAATAGGAGAGGGAACTATATCTAATATTATTATTTTTTTAATTAAAAAGATCTCACAGTTAAAATTGTTGAGGCTTTATCGATCAGAAAATATCACAGGGACACCTCCTTTTGTCCTACACCCTGATATCACAATCATTTAATCTTAGTTAAAAATACATTTTTATAGAGTAAATTTTATTGGTGTAAATTATTATGTATGACGTAATCAGCTGTCTAATTTTACTGCCCTCTTGTGGCTGCATCTATTTTGATCACAAACTACTGATTTCCGTGGTGAACCATTGTGCACACTCAAGCGTGCAGTTTATCAAAACCCACCCATATGTGTTACAATATAATGTATCTAAACTTAGCTGCTATTGCATAGCTCAATAATGACTCTTAATGATTTCATCACTTTTGGGAAACACAATTTTTCCCTTTTAAAATGGTCATTTGGGATCTGAGCTGGATCGCATACGCTGTGTACATGGAAGTGAAAGTCTCTATTACTTCTGATGGAGCCATAGCCCCAGCCTTGTTCCTGTTGCTTTGACCTTTGAACTCTTTCCTATTAGTCACTTGGCAATGTTTTAAGTCCAGGAATGTAGCCACGTTTCGCCATAACATTTCCCTCACTTTTTAAAAAATTACTGTTAAAATCTGGACTGCATTAGATATAACTTTTACAAAACAAGCAAATATGTATTATTATGTATGCTGCGTCTCTTTGTCGTCTCTCGAACTAAAGTGCTCTGGCCAGACATGAAAAAACAATTCGCTGCAACTTTTTCACAAGAATTTCCTACTTTTGTTTTTCTTTTTGACGACTAAAAAGTATTTGCCTGTGCCATATACTTTTAGCTGTTTGCTATGAAAACAATCATTTATATTCATTTCAAATTGAGTGGACTAGAACGTGGCTGGTGCCAGGAGAGATAGGATCGAGAGGAACTTTTAGTAACTGAGAGTTTAAACCCAGACTTGGACTTGAAGGCATTAAATCACCGTAAAACATTTAG
>JACN01042248.1:0-17186 GCA_000787155.1 Scartelaos histophorus | reverse complement strand
AAGTTTGTCTAAGTCTAAATCTATCAAAAACCTGCTGCAGTTATGTTTTGTTTCATTTATACATATTTGAGTAACCCTGCATTATTAGTCTGTCTACATCTTCAAAGCTCAAAATGCTCTGTTCCAACTTGTGATGTCATGTAGCAGTAGTTTTCACGTTAACAGCTATTTTTTTTTACCTTTTGTTCTGTAGAGCTTTGCAATTTCAGAGCTGAAATCCAAAGTGAATCCAAGTGAAAGTGTTTAAAAAGTTTAAAAACATAGCAATGCACTTACTGTATTACCACATGACATCACAAGGTGGAACAGAGCGTTTCCTGTTTGAAAGATTAACTCAGCTTAAATATGCAGGATTTTTGTGTAAATGAAAACAAAACAAAACTCCTTGTATGTTTCTGATGAGGAAACATTATAGCATAGATCAGAAAATAGCATAATATGGGCATTTTAAACTTATTACATAGTCACTGATCAACCAGCTGACTCACTGTAGGAAAAACATATTAAAATGTTTCTGTCTCTTACCATATTCCACAGCACAACCTATATTAAAGTCAGCCCTATAATTCATGGATCCTTTTCCTCTTTCTAATTTGATAATCATAACTTCTGATGTCATAAATGATTCCAGCACTTGCAGATTCACACACAGAGGTGTGCGATGTGACTACATTATGGAATGAATCAATAAAGGATTTGTTGCAGAGCGCTCCCATGAATTATTTATCAGCTCATTGTACGGTATGTGTGCGATATTATTATAATATGTTCTGCAGTTGATGTAGAAAAGTGGCATGCACGGGTAGTTTAATGGTTATGAACATGGAAACAGAGAAAATTATTATTTGCTAGGGTTGAGAAAAAATGCTCTTTAATTTTAGCTGAACTTTGCTGAATTGTTTTAGAATGGTCTCGATCTAGCACATAATATAAAAGGAATGGTGGTGGATTATGAACATGGAAAGATACAAAATGATCATATGCTAGAGTTGACACAAAAAAATGATACTCAAATACTAATCGATACCAAAACTAGTATCATAGGACCTTTGCTGAATAGTTTTAGAATGGTCTAGATGTAGCTGGTAATATAAAATGAATTTATCTTGTTTTGGGTTGAAAATTATGTATTGTGTTCTTAGAGGAGTGTTTTTAATCATTATTGTGTTATTGAAATTGGAGTCAGGTTTGAAAATTGAGTTAAAATGTTTAGTATCATAACTACATAGGCAGTTGAGTTAAAGTAATCATTTTCTCTTTGTAGAGGATGGAGAAAATGCCAGTGACTCACTTGGGCTTATCTCTGGATCAGACGCACGAAAACAGAAAAGAGAAAAAACGAATATATTTGCCACAGTCAGAAAGTAATTCTAAAGATTACATTTTAGATTTTGATACTTGGAAAAGGCTTGACACCACATCTTCTGATATTACTTCTGATACATCAAGGCCATGCTAACTACTCTGAAGGGTCAAATGGAGCTGAAGGATAAAAAAAAAACATTTTTTAAGCAGAATAAGACATTTTATTTTTTATTTTTTTTTGTTGTTTGTGGGATAAAATGTGGTACTTGAAAAATTACAGCCTTTGCGATATGCTAATGATTGATTTGATTGCGATTATATTACTCGATATAAGTACAGAGACTGAAAACAATATATATTTCCTTAAAACTAAATAAAATAAGACAGGATTAATCCAGATGTGTTATGTAGCAACTATTTATCTAAAGTAACCACAGAACAGCTTTGTATAAATAAAAAATAAAAATTCCAAGACTTTCTTTCCCAACTACAACCATTAAAATGTCTCACTGCATCAATTTATACGTCCAACCAGGATATCGACTGAACCGATATTTATAAACCAATATCCGACCCAGCAAATTTGTCAGTATCAGTGCCGATATCAAATCCTATAACAACTTTTTTTTCTTGGTATTTTTATTCGCCTAACTGCAAATCCAGGTCATCTCACTGGCATGCGTGCTCTGATTCACCATGATCCAGACAATGATGTTGTGTGTATGTGTTATGGGTGAGATGTCATTGTGCGTTGCCCGAGGTCCACAACGGCAGCGCTATGACAGGTGACCGATGATGGAGGCGCCGGGGCAAGAAATTAAAAGGCACAGAGGCGCAAGAAGAAGTGAGTGAGGAGTGAGAAGACTGGCGGCCATTGTTATTAGAATATGATTATAGCAACAGAGTGGGGTTTAAGATTGTTTTCTAAAGGTGACCATGAGACATCACTCGACCACTGGGCTGTAACTTGACACCGGCCTGTGATCGATACTGAAGTTCATATTAGTACTGCAGATGTAAGACAAAAAATTAAATTAGCTCCCATGCATATTTCATTATGCAAATTGGAGAATGATACAGTGAGAAAGAGAAACTTGAGGGGTTTGGCGTTCGGTTCATTAAAAATATCTCAATGGGAGAATGGGAATGTTTTTAATGTAAATGTCGCTGCCTGACAGGTGCACTGAGAGGAGAGAGTGGAGAAAGGACTAATAATTGAAAGAATATATTCAGATGAGAAGAGAAATGGTTTCATAATACCCCTCAGAATACACACATATATTCAAATTATGCAATCCATCCACATAATGTATTAGTCTTGGCTTGTTCCAATAATTATTAACAGCAAGAAGGAGTGCAATGGAGATAAAGCATCACCTTGTGTAAGCTCACATTCTACATTATTACATGTGTCTGTCTGGTTAATTTATGTGGTACATTGTCTCGCTCTCAATTAGCTTTGATTATGAAGAATGGTCACAGTAAGTGTAATTATGAAGACATAAATGCCATTTATTTTTGCACATTGTATGGCAGAGAAAAGGACTTCTTACAGCACTGTTGTAAATAACATACCTCATATGAACAACACCCTTATCCTGCGCTAATGAAATACTGACTTCACTCCACACTGTCAAAGACCTCTATAATTACAATAAATATTTTTCTGGAGCTACTGTGTAACTATTATATTATTACTTCTTTTCTTTCAAGAGTGGTCGCAGCAAACTAGTGGTAATCTCTCAGATTCTTTGCCAAATGTCACAGCCAGTGACATTACGTAATAGTACTGATAACTCTTTATAATAATAGCCTTAATAAAGCATGAACAAAGACATGAATTATTATGAACAATATGAATTAAGTATGATTCATGTTTTATTAAGGCCAATTAAGTATAGTCATTATAATGTGGTACCAAAGTGCTAATGAATAAAATAACATAAATTATATTGACCTACACAAAATGAACTATTGTTAAATCACTCATTTCCACCCGTAGTCTGTGGACATTTTCAAAAATACCTAGAATCTGTGTAAGAACTGCAGGGCCATTCACCTACAGTTCATTTTTACCACAAACTTTCAAGAGGGCTTTCACTAACAAGGACCACGCCACAACAATGGAATATGATAATGATATTTATTGACGATAGATGTGATGGCTGGAGGGAGAGTCAGGGTGGGGGGCTTCGTCTACAAGCCAAAACGGTCACCCAGCTGATTCAGAACTCCCCTCCTTAAAGATGACGTCTTTGGACTGAAGGGTGGACGAGAGACACACGGGGTAGGAGGGAGGGGGTTTGAGAATAGGCTGTATAAATAGGGCTTCTGGGTAATTGAACGTGTGGAGATAAGCTGTGGTTGGCTCCAAGTGTATTAACCTTTTGAGCAATTATCTATGTGCACTAAAGTGTTCAAATAAAGCTTTTGTAAAGTGTGTACAAAGCAGATTGGCCAAAACAAAATATCAGAATGTGCTGGAGATTCACTAAAAAGAGCAAATATTATCACTCTATCTCTTATATGCTTATAGTATGAGGGGATAAATTCCTTAAGCAACATCACAACTGAAACATATTTTACGTGTATATTATAGAAATTAAATATATTTCTAATCACCTTTACTTAACAGCTTTCCCTTCACCTTGCTAATACGCGCTCACCTCATGTATATGTCTGCCTTAAGTGTGCTAATGAAATACTGAAACACATTTAGCCTGTCAAAGGAGAGGGCCCCCTTGGTGATTAGAATTAATTATTAGAAGTCTGGGCCAAACTACTTTTAAAGCCATAGGTTAGTGTGCTCACAGCTAATGCAAAATAGTAAAGAGAGATGCAAACACTTGAGTCCTCTTGTGTAATTGCCCCTCAGTCTCTTTGTAGGCAGCCTTGTTAGTAACTGAAGATTTTATTAGTGAAAAGGTGTACAGTTAGAAGATACTGTATGCTCTTATCGCTCTAAGGGTTCTTCATTGCACATAATTCAAGTAGGGGTCACGGTGAAGCTTCCGTTTTAAAATTGAGAGCAATACATCATTCTTTTGATAGTATTTAGGTGGGTGATACTATGAGTGATGGTAATAGGCTTTATGTCCAGATTAAACTGATAGTTACTGATTTCCTGGGGCTGACTCTAACTGAAAGCACTGTTCTGTTTTCAAGTTAGACTTTAGTCTGAGTTTTATTTTAACAGCATCAGACCAGAAAGAGCTGACTTGGTTGGAACTACAACAAGTGAGATGTTTTGTGGCGTTTAATCAGTCTCTCTCACATAAGCAGCCATGAATGCTAAATGAATGTTAAAACTTTTTATGTCTTTGTTTGCTAATGTGTGCATTGGGTTACCATGGTAACTCCTAAGCATTCCACCAGTAGAGAAACATGTAGAACACCCCCAGTATTAAACAATGTGTTTTTCTTTCTTTTTTCAGATGCAACAATCGAACGCAGTGTGCAGTGGTGGCCGGTCCTGATGTATTCCCTGACCCCTGTCCTGGAACATACAAGTATCTGGAAGTCCAGTATGAATGTGTGCCATATAGTAAGTATCTTTTACAGAGCATTGCGTTTTTGGTGATTTTTCTGTGGCATCAGCGTAAAAAAAACCCAAAAAACTAACTAATAAAACTAGGGCAATGTCTGATTCATCCTCCCATACATCATTGCACCATACGCCCATAACAGCATTGTTAGTGGTGTACTGTACAACCAGTGACTGTTGACTAGTGCACAATGTTCCCGTCATTAACAGATATTTGACAACTTTGCAAAGTGTCAAACTGACTTTTCACTGCCTTTCACGTTATAATTATTAGAAAACTATTTTATAATAATCAAATCTGAAAGTATTAGCTGCTTACACATAATAAATTAGCTTGATGAAAATATCGGTTTCTCTCTTAAGAGACAATTACAATATATTCTAACAGAGAAGGCTGCAGTTTAGAAGCTTGCATTGACTCTCTTAATTAACTTACTTAACAAAGAAACAGTGGGCTGAGTGTCTAAAACCATTCACTAATTAACTTTATTTCATGGTCCACTAGTGCAGCCTTGTGTAGTGGAAACAGATAGGAGCTCTAGTCTAGTTGAATCAATGTGGACATAGCTTGGCATTACGATGTGTAAACTATGAGTGCAGGTGTATTACTGTATTACTGTTATCTGTAAAATGCATTTCCAGAACCTTCAGGGGGCTGTTTAAAGGCCTATATTATGCTATTTGATCTGATCTCTGTTGTAATGTTGTTTCATCATCAAAAAACATGGCTGGAGTTGTGTTTTGTTTCATTCACACATGTTTAACCCGTAAACCCTACATATTTAGATTAAGTTCTTTTCTCAAGCAGAAAAGACTTTGTTCCACCTTGCCTTGTGATCACATGTGACAATACACTGAGTGCTCCAGTTTCTAAACTCTATACACCTTCACAAGAATAATTTGGATGATTCCCGCCCTGGAGTTGCCGGTCCCTACTGAGCTAAAGGCAAAATGTACTTGAAAACTACTTTGGAGATGTGGACAGACTAATAAAGGGTTACTCAAACATATGTAAATGGAACAAAACACAACTCCAGGTCTGTTTTTTTTTTTTTTTTTTTAGAAAGAAACAACATTATAACTCATAATTGTATGCATATTCTCCAACTCCAAGCTGTATGAACTTGAATTCTTATTGGATTTAAACATATCTGGTGATGTGTATTTGTCTAATGAGGAAGGGGTGTGGCCTAAGGAGAACAGCCTGTATCAAGTTGTGCAGAATTATTAGGCAGCTTCTTTCCCCAAGGGCAAAATAGGGCAAAAAAGAGATTTAACTGACTCTGAAAGTCAAAAACTGTAAAATGTCTTTCAGAGGGTTGCAGCACTCTTGAAATTGCAAAGATATTAGGGCGTGATCACAGAACCATCAAACATTTTGTTGCAAATAGTTAACAGAATGAAGAACATAAGAACTGTGTTGAGAAAAAAAGCTGCAAATTAACTGGAAAAGATTTGAGAAGAATCAAATATGAAGCTCCCAGCAACCTATTATCCTCCTGTCATATTCGAGAACTGCAGCCTATCTGGAGAGCCCAGAAGTACAAGGTGTTCAGTGGCCAGGGACATGGTCAAGGTATGGAAGGCTGAAACCCGACCACCACTGAACATGAAACATAAGCTGAAACGTCAAGACTATGCTAAGAAATATCTGAGAAGAGATTTTTCAAAGGCTTTATGGACTGATGAGATGAGAGTGATTCTTGACGGACCAGATGGATGGGCTCATGGCTAGATCAGTAATGGGTACAGAGCTCCACTTCGGCTCAGACGCCAGAAAGGTTGAGGTGGGGAACTGGTGTGGCCTAGTATTTTTAAAGATGAGGATGTAGGACTTTTTGGGTTAAAGTTTGACTCAAAATGAACTCCAAAACTCCAAACCCACTGCCAGACACTTTCTTCAAGCCGTGGTAGAGAAAAAAGTCTGCATCTTTCAAGAGGACCAAGAGGATGATCTTCATGCAGGACAATGCTCCATCCCATGCATCGAAGTACTCCTCTAGCCAGTAAAGGCCTTAAAGATGAAAAAATAATGTCATATTCTTTTTCCTTACCTGACCTAAACCCTTTTGAGAACTTTTGTCGTCAACAGATCAAGACATTGAAGGAAAGTCCATGAAGGAAAGTCTTATGACCATTACTCAGAAGAAGTGTGGCTATTTTGGTCACAGCTTTTTTTGTTGAAATGCCAGAAATGTTTGTTTGTAAATTTTTAGCTGTTTACTGTTCTGACCAATGAATATAAACAAGTGAGAATGGAAAATTTAGTTGTGTAATAATTCTGTGGACACAAAGATTTTCTCCTAAGAAAGTCAACACTTTTACTTTCTTAAATTTTTAGGTTTTGAAGTTTATTAACGTTTTGGATTGACTGAGAGCACTGTAGTTGTAATTCTAAAATGAATTCTCATAAGTAAAACCTGCCTAATAATTATGCACACAGTGTATAATACCTTTAAAAAATGTTTAGCTGGATTTAGGCGCAGGCTCCACTATCTCCAGTATCAGAATTGTTTGAAAATTCTGGGCTGTGTGTGGCTGCTTCCCTCTGAGTTCATATGAGTAGCTGAGTGATGACACTATACTCACCGGGAATGTCCTCGGGAAGGATGTAGAAGAAGAATGGTCTCAAATGATGACAGATGGCCCGATGACCTCTGACCCCGAGATAACAGTCAGTGAGGTTGTGTTCGGCTGAGCGTAATATTCGTGGGACAGGGGAGGCTGCAGCATCTACGACAACTGTGAGAATCTTCCAAAACTGAGCCAAAATGGAGTATGATAGATGGTTGGAGGTTGAGGGTGGAGACTTGGTTGATTTAAGAGCTCATTTTGGCCTCGGTGGTTAAACTATGTGGACTCGAGGCAGTGCCAAAAGACAGTTTACATAGCGGTGTGTTTATGTAACTGCAAAATTTCATCATGTCAGACTAGTTACATTGGTTTACTGTAATTATGCCTGCTTTTACCACAAGTGGGTGTTAGTTAAAACAAGTCTAGGAAAATGTTCTTTCTAAAACTATATATTTTATATAGTGTCCATGATAAGAACAGCTTTCTTGTAAAGTAAACACATTATTGAATCATGTCCTTAAATATGAGCTAAGATCTTGGGATTTCCCCCATTTTGCCCAAGCACTGGTAGCTATGTAACACAAACATGTCTGAGGAGCTTTCTAAATCAGTTTCATTACTAACCTACTATAAAGAAACAGTAGTCAACAGAAATATAAGTGTGCAATTGTGCGTTAAAACTGCTTGTATTGTATTGTAAACTGTCACAGCTGCTACTGCTCCTATTGAAAGATACAATGCATAAATCTATATTCACCAAGGGAGGATTTTTGTAAATGGATATGGTTCTTTACACCACAGAATGTAACACTGTAATCCATAAAAGATGGGACCACCAGTGCTGTGGTTAGCACACTAAACAATTTATTTACAATTTCCTATTTTTTCTTTTTCTTTTTTTCAGAATCCTTTGTGAATTGTTAAAAAGGTTGCAAAATACTTTCTTGTTTGGAGGTTTTTGTCGACTTATGATAAAAACAAGATCCAGTGAGACTATTTGCTTCACGCTCATTAAGTCTCATAAATCATGGCTGCCTCCCTGACAGTTCCTGTGTGCATTTGTCTTGCACTGTCTGTATATGGAGTATAGGGCTGGCACCAGGGCCCATACAGACAGCCTTGGCGATCTCCCACACTGAACCATTCAATTATGTGTGCCTAAACGGCTCTTGCCTGGCGTCTAGAATGACCAGCAGATTAAATAATAGGACTATCAGAGCCCGCGCTGGAGCAGATGGAAACACAACCTGATACCTGCTTAATGCCTTCACCTCCACACACACACACATACACACACACATCTCATTCACACACATACACATACACACACACACACACACACACACACCCCTCACTCACGGCCTCACTCAAGGCTTCAAAACATGGGCAGGTCTTATTATTTCTTTTATATTTGGTTTTGCTACTTTTAATATTCGACCTATTCAACATATTATGCAAAATTGACTTTCAAGTGTGTCTTAGCATGTTATAATTGTTTCCCTTCCTCATTAACTCACTTTAAGGAGTATTTTGAATCATTCAAGCTTTTTTGAAAGGCCTGGACCCCCATGCTACTCTGTATTTTTGCTCTGTACTACATTCCAATTTTGTTCTTTTTTTTCAGTAGTGGTAGGATTGAGCAGTGTTGCGAAGCCCCACAAAAATATTAAAAATCCACCACGGTTCACTACCATGAACTGCAGCTTTTCATAGGTGAGGCCAACAGCATAGTCCGGAAGCGGCATTTACCTGCTTGCTGCAAAGATGAAAAGTAAAAAGATGAATCAGGATTAAAAAAAAGAAAACAGCAGAAATACAAGTGATAATAGAAAGTTCGATCTACTAGTATCTAGGAGCGTGATTTGTTACCAGTCCAATACCCAGCTATGGGGGTGTTTAGCCATGAGTAATGGTGCAGCGAAAAATCAAAAGAAGGTGAAATCCTTAGACCTCGCCTTTTACACGGCTTGTTCAAGAATTCAGAAACATCTTCATGGCGAGGGCCTTTACTCAGGCTCCATATCAAGCCCTTCAAATATTAATGAAATCAATATGCTCCAAAAGGCGTAATAATGTGTGAATCTTAGAACAAGATAGTTCTGCTTGTTGACATTCAAACAGGAGATACTGACGGCTACATTGAAGCTGCGATGCTTGACATTGCAAATCAGTGCCGCCAACTGTTTCGTTTTCAGAGATATATTTGAACAGGAAATGATGCTGTAAAAAGTGAAGTGGGGCTTGGTAAAATGTAATCAAGTTTTCTGTGTCACTGAAAGTTGTTTGACCAGTTAGTTCGATAATTGCATATGTTGATTCTCTACAATTCACTACTTACAATAGTTTTATTTGAACCATATAGAGAAATGTTACCTGCAGTAGAGTCCTTGACTGCATTTTATACATATAATGGTTACAAAATGTATTTCATAAAACAAACTGGAACATAAGCTTAAACAAGGTGCGTTGGAGATCCTGCAGCAGAGGATTTTAAAACATGGCATTTAAAACATGTTTCTTTTTCTGATTATTCTTATATAAAAAGAACTATACATAATTTATATAAGCATTTCAAGGGCCCATAATTGGCCATGGTTTTGTTCCTCATCAAAAGCATAGATTTGTTTCATTCACACATGTTTAACACACAAACTCTTTATTTAGGCTCCTTGTTCCACCTTGTGGTGTCATGTAGTAATACAGAAAGTGCTCCACTGAGTTTTTAAACTCCATGCACCTTCACGAGAATCATTAGGAATTGTCAATCTCTACTGAACTAAAGGTAAAAGGTTGCTGTGAACTTAAAACATAGACTTAATATAATATAATAACAAAATAAATAAATAAATAAAACAAAGTAAAATAAATAAATAAAAATAAATATTAAATACATAGCAAAAAAGATAGAAATTGACGGGTATCAAATAATAAAATATAAAATCACATTTTTAAACAGGAGGTCATAGAAAGTCAGTGCAACATTGATAAGATAATTGACAGAACACATGGTTATTTGTTACATAAAGGGGAGGTGTTGTACAGTTGTAGGGAGTATTATCTCTACTGTCCCCTGCTGCCACTCTCTTAGGAGCTCAGGGCGCAGCAACTCATGACATCACAAAGTGGAACAAAATACTTTGAACATTGGAGATGTAGACAGACGAACGATAAAGGATTACTTAAACATGTGTGTGTGAATTCACTTTAAAAAATTTTATGAGGTAACAACATTTAACACGTAGGACCTTTAAATTAAAACAATAATGTATGGTACATTTTTACATGCTCTCATTTATTTATATTCATATTAACATACATATCCTTATTCTATCCTCATTATATCCTCATTCTTATATTATCTAAATCTAACCTATATCAAGCGCCAGTCTCTCGCTGTGCCTTCTGTGGACATGTACATTCTCCTGCTGCACTAAAATCTGAATGCGCTCTGTTCACTGCTGCATACACACTGTAAACAAATCTCAGAGTGGGTTGTAATACAGGTAATTAAATTATGCACGCTTCAGTTTTCTCTGAATTTCTCCCCTCCATCTCCGCCCCATCTTTTTTTCTCTGAGATTTTTTGGCTCCGCGACTCTTCATCTCCCCTCCCCGCACTGTAGGTTTTTGGCTGATTTCCAAAGTCTAAAAATCAAGCACTCTCTCTCTTTCACTTCTGGCTCTCGGTGGTATGAGTGTGTGGCTGTCGTGTGCCAAACTAGCCGACTAGCTTTGGCAGTAATTAGCCACCTGTGTATACTTGCTCATAGCGCTGCATGAAGCCTATAAATATCCATACATTATCACACTAGCGTGAAGAGCGGAGTTTCTGTGGCAGCTGTCTATACGCTAATCAACAGTACATATTAAATCAGATAGCGCTATAGTGGATGTATACTTTCTAAACAAAAAGTCTACAAATAAAAGTTCATGAAATACTAAAAAAAAAAAAAAAACAGAAACAGAAAATTATACTTTCTCGATGGAGATAGATGGGTTTTATGCCATACTCTGGAATATTAATGCCAAAGAGACAATGCTGTCATGGAAATAACAGCCAAATAAGACTCAAGTTTGCCGAAATGCAAGCAATGAAGCATATATTTCAATGCAATAAAAACAAAAATAAAAATAAATACGTTTCATACTGTGGCTTTAAGGTGTTCGGTTAATGTTTATCTATGTGCTAGGCTTCTCATAAGATTGCTTTAAACCAACCTGATATTTACATCTTGAAAACTACAAATTCCAACTCCTCATAAACCTACTTAAATTATATGATTATATTGCCATGTTAAGTCGTTAAAAACTGTGTCTTGAGAGGTATCAATTTCCTCATTGTCACTGAGCGCACTCTGGACAACTGTCAGGAAGTAATTAGCCCACTACCACATTTAGTGTAATAATCAGCTAGCCAGTGATATGTTATGCAATACTCATGCAAGCCATTTTAGACAATGAAACTTGGCTTGACAGGAAAGCTAATTAAAAGATAAAAATCACCTCCTTGTCTGTCCAATTAAAGACGTCTGCGAGATATCACCTTGAAATAACTTCATCCCAGCGATAGAAAAAGAGGCTGTTTACATGCACATGCAGAGGAGGTGCACGGTGACTCTTAATATTGAGCCTGTGCTCCCATATGCAGCAGCCAGGGGAAAGATGGACAGCAACCAACTAGACAGAAGGAGAGAGACAAGGCGAAGCAGCGCAGGCAGTCAGGACAAACGCTGAAACCAAGATAGGAGGAGAAATGGGTTAGACAAGGCCAGCAGACGAGGAATGGAAAGCAGGAATTAACTGATAAAAGGCGGGGAAAGGTGGACAGGGTCTCTGGGATTGGATGTGGAATGAGAGATATTGAATGGACAAGGTAGGATACATAGGAAAAAAGTGTTAGGAATTGTCAATGATGTGAAACCAAAGCGATTTCAAAATGCAAATTACTCCATTGATTATTGATCCTTTACTTAGTGGCCATTGAAAAGGGAAAAAGCCAAATGGAAGGGTTTTATGAATTACAGTATATTGAATGTTTTTGTCCGTAGTGAATATTGTAGGATGTGATGATGTCATACTCTCGGGGGAGGGGGGGGAATAATTTCTTTTATCAACAGCCCCCAAAACTCACTGTATAACAACTAAAACGCAATTTAGCCATTCAATTTGCTTGCCCCCCCCCAGAATGTTATAATGTTAATACTGTTAATAATACTCAATCGAGAGTCAAATCATTCAAGTAGCGCCTACATGGCTTCAATTATGTCCCATATTTATCAAACCATTTAGCTATTACTAGTGTTTGTATTATTATATTATATTGTTTGTATTATTATATTGTTTATTGTTTTAACACAAAAAGTGTTATTTTAACTATTTGAAAGTTAAATGAGGGTTTGAGTTAGGGTTAT
The DNA here is from genome assembly GCA_000787155.1 of Scartelaos histophorus. NCBI lineage: Eukaryota > Metazoa > Chordata > Actinopteri > Gobiiformes > Gobiidae > Scartelaos > Scartelaos histophorus. Next base: position 4,352 of record JACN01042248.1, on the reverse strand, counting down.
TTGAGTTGATATGGTTGAAGTTAATTCAACTTCCACTAGTGTTAATTCAATTTCCCTTAGTGTTAATTTGGAACTTCCCACCCACCACTTCAAACTCCTGTGAGAGAAGACCAGTTTGAACCAGTTTTAATTTCATCTTAAATTAACTAAAATAAAGTGTAAAAATAAAACACTTCTGTGTGTTCTTTATCTAAATCAGGATAACCATACAACGTGTGACCATACTCTTAAAACATCAGTATAATATGACTCTTGATTTCGGGGTTAAACTGAAGCTTTGGGCCAGTGTTACTTAATTAACATTTCCAAAAATGTTAAATTAACTCTAGAACATATTGGACTCATATAAACATTGAGAAAATGTTAAAATTGATTCTGTGAGAGTCAATTTTAACACTGTGTTGAGGTTTATTGTTCGTTTTGGGAAATATAAATCCTCTGCATTTGACTCATCCTTCAATGCCGCTGAGATATCTCCTCAGGAGTAGTGGCTGCAGCAGTGCCACACCCAGGGACCCATATCCAAGAATTTGATGCTAGGTCAGGGCTACCTTAGTTGGAGGATTAACTGCTAGTCACTCAGCCTTTTTCTTGTGGCATTTTTCTCTCTTAATTGTGCATGCATACTTGTAATAAGAAAGAAATCTTGCTGTATTAAGCTATATGAGCCAAGTCTTGAGTATATACATTGTATGTGTTAACATGAAAACTCTGAATGGAGTAATGACTAGGGGGACGTGGAAATGTGTTCAATAAATGACCTTGGGCTTTTGGCGGCGGAGCTGATTGGAAAATGTGAGATCAGAGATAATAGCTGTCGCCACTTACAGTCTGCACATACATGGGCGCACGCGCGCACACACACACACGCACACACACACGCACGCACGGACACACACACACAGACACACACACACACACACACACACACAGAGCGCTGTCATCTCTCCTGGCCCAGTACCTCTCTAATAAAGCATACGTTTTCAATAAAAATGCTAATTATCTTTATACCATGGCACAGTCAGGTTAATTCTGCGTCTGTAAAAAGGATAGGGATTTTCTAGGTGTAAAATCAGGTTTTCTCACTGCAAGAAAAGTATGTGTTTTTGCTAAGATTAAATAAAAGGAATTCTATAGGGTGAAGCTATAGCGATTGAAAAATGTGTGGGTTTGCAGAATGAAAAACATCCTACTTCTTTGGAGAAATCAATATGATAATAAAAATGACAAAATGGCAGAGGAAAGCTTTAGAACAATGCTTTCTTAGAGTTTACCTCATCCATAGTTGTTTTATAGCTCATTTCAACAAGAACAAGGCAGAGCACAAACCAACACTGCATCCTCCTCTCAGTAACCTTGAAAAATCCTTGAGATACCAAAAGCAACCACCATTTTTTCCTCGATTGCCATAAAAAGGCCATATGGGAGATTTATAGGGGAGATTAAAGGCATCTAGCAGTCCAGTGAAACAACAACTAACAATACAGATTGAATGACATTTGTTTGACATTTAGAGTGCCATTTGGTAACACTTGTTGCTACCACCCTCCTCATTTTAAATCTATTAGTTGAAGGAAAACTTGGACTGTCCTTGTCGCTGTTTTTCAAAGAAGTCTGTGAGACTGTGAGATTTAGTAAGATGTAGCAGTGTTCATTCATTTTCTTGGCTCATGTTTTTGAGCAGCAACCTCTTTTCAAAAAGTAGATCATTAAAAAGGCAACACTTTTTTATTTCTTGACAGAAGAAGCATTTGAATATTAGTAACACACATTCACTATAGCTATGGAAACAGTGGCGACAAACGCTGCAGAGGCCATGCTTACAAGGCTAAACTTTTTTGCTACATTATTCTAAAACCTTCAGAAATTGTGAAAAGCAAACATTATATAATTCATTATTGTAGTGTGTACATAACATAACATAATATTATTTTGCTGTCATACAGGTACTATTGTGCATGTGAACACATTCTAAGCATTGTATTTTCTTTGTCCTTGAAGGTTCTATATTACACAGTATTGACTCTTGTGATCTTTAAACTATGTTATAATATTGTTTTCTTCCCAAATATCTGGAGTTGTGTTTTGTTCCATTCACAAATGTTTGAGTAATCCTTTATTATTGGTCTGTCGACATCTCCAAAGCTCAAAATGCTCTGTTTTGCCTTTAGTTGAGTAGAAATGAGCAATTCCAGGACTGAAAACATTCAAATGATTTTAGTGAAGATGCATGGAGTTTAAAACACAGTGGAGCACTTCCTGTATTACCACAGGGCAACACAAGGTGGAACAGAGCGTTTTCTGTTTGAGAGACGAACTCAGCCTAAATATGCAGGGTTTGTGTGTTAAACATGTATGAATGGCACAAAACACAACTCCGGATAGGATATTTTGATGAGGAAATAACATTATAACAGATCAGAAAATAGTATAATATGGGCTTTAATAGGCTGGATATATAGTGTATTTGAAGAGTTGTATTATTCTCACCATAAAAGTCACCTTGATTACTTTTTCTTGTGGCATTTTCTCTTTTATGATTCAACTTTGTCCACAAGGGGGAAGCCTCTGTGGTGAACCATCGCACACAGACGCACACATACAAGCGTCTCCGCACTTGTTTTAGCTTTAACACGATCTTCTCCAGTGATTGCTTATTTATCGGGAGTTGTGCACAGCCACACCAGTTAGCATGCATTTTTCATGAGCTCCGCATTTAATGGTTGCTTCTCTGTTGTGTGCATGTCCCTTCTCCGTGTGTTTTACATGCTTGTGGTTTGCTGGGAGTTTTAGCTTTAAGATGTTTAAGAATTTATGCACATACCACTCAAAACTAGTGCAACGATGCTATATATAAACATCCGGAAGTTTTTCCCCAAATGTTTTTCCCTTTGAGGACTCAGCTTACATCCCTCAGATCCTCACTAGCTCCTCTCCTCTCCTCGGCTCCTCTCTCCTCTTCTCTAGGGACCGGTTCCATTCAGCAGTTCTCTAACGGTCTTGAAAGACACAAGGGCAGTGCCTGTAGGATTAGGTTTCTGCCGTGTTCACATTCACCCAGATCCCAGGGGAGAGAGGTGGAATGGAATTTATACGACACCAGAAAGTGTGCCATTTTGATACCAGCACGCGGCGTCAGGGCTCACAGGATAATGGTTTAGGTATAATAGTGAAGAGACGGAGAACTGGACGATTGGCTCCACTGTGCACAGATGTGAGCGGACTTTCACGTGAAACTTGACAAGCACAAAGAGCATCTAACCATTAGAAAATTATTTTAGTGGCACTTTTGAGTCAAAGTAGAAGAAGCTCTGGTAAAGTATAGTTTATTCTTTATTTGAAGGGACAAATAAAACACTAAAAGATTATAGCTAAATAGCTAGTTTCCATTTGCAATCCCAAATTTAGAGAAATACACTACGATTACATTCAGTCACCAATAAGATATATTCACAGTGTCCACTTTCTGATCCACACACATTCACACAATATCACACATTAAAAAGCATTAAGGTATTTACAAAATCATGAATTTCATCTTATAAACTATTGCATATATAACATATTAACCTACTATTTCTACATTTCACTTTTACATCAATCCCTAGTAGTAGTAATGTGTAGTATTACACTCTCATTATCACCTTTTTAAGATCCACTGAAAATGTTGCAAGTTCATGATCAGTGTTCAGATCCAGCTACCATGTTGATCAAGTCAAATCAAGTATGTTTCTATAAAACTTTGCAGAATCCTTTTGAGATATCCCTTTTAGTTTGAGCTGGTAACATATTGTTTGTGTTGCAAGAAAATATAATTGTCCAGAGTACAACTAGAATGAATCCAATTACATTTTATCGTTCCACATAGGTCACAGATTGTCACTGGGGAGTCTCATGCATTTATTCTCAAGCAAACTTCTGCATAAACATACACTTCAATATATTGTCAAAAAATGTATTTACATTTTTTATTCTCCATGAGTTTTTTTGTCCTTTATTTTTGCCAATATTATCCTTGACTATTGTAGTTCTACTTGCACAACTAAATTATTGTAAATAACCTGCATTGGACAGGCTACACCAAACTGCCCACTAATGTTTCATAGACGATTAGCTGATCGATGTGTGTTATTCGGTCATGCTCTAAACTCCCTTATACTGTATTTTACTGTCTGTACAAGAAATAACGACTCTCCCACTTAAAAGTAATCTTTCATACTGACTGGTATAAAATAAATGGGTCCCCTTTTATTGCTGATGCATTGTCCCCAGACCAGAGTGTGGTTACATTTTTCTAGCATGTTGCCCTGGCCCATGTTGCTTTCTCCTCTCGCTCGTAGCTGTTGGCCTGT
>KN494241.1:0-12745 GCA_000787155.1 Scartelaos histophorus | reverse complement strand
AGTGACGTAGGAGCTTAAAACAAACACGAAAGTCATCTGCGCATATTTCGAATTCACTGAAATAACATTACCCCACTGAGATCCAACAAAGATTTCCACACTATAATCAAATCTGACTATCAAAGCCATCCCAAATCTAAACAGACACAAACATGTGATTCTCTAGCACTGATCAGCTGTGGCATCCCTTTATTCCAATTCCAACTGCTTTCCACTACAGACATCAAGACATTTTTTGCCTAAATTCTTGTCATTTCACTGCTGGTAAAGTCGTGTGAGGAGACAGAAATCTTTGTGCGTCCAGTGAATGTGCTCATGTATGTATGGTCCCTTTGTGTAATGCCTGAATAATGTTTCTATTCAGAGCTAACTGGGAACTAGCTACTGGATATCCTGTTGATACCACACTGGCCTATTCTCTGCAGCGAGATGTGCTGCAGTAGTTTCTGTGCAAAGCTGGCGGTGCATGGTTGTGGCTAATTACAGATGTCCTTTGTGTTTTTTGGTTTCTGGCCTCGTTGGAAGTGAAAAAGCCACCGTCACGTGCAAATGACGTTGGAAATTTCACTTGCGGCGTCTGGACTGGACAATACGACGACCGCGCGTCATAATAATAGAAGCAGCTTTTGAAGAATGACCGGTGCCCACACGTTTCGAGCAAAAATGAGAAAAAGAGCAGAAGAAAAAGGAGCTGCTGTAAAGTGAAAGGGACGAAATGAGCCTAGATTAAAGCGTATTTAATATTACTATTCCGAGACTTTTCAAATCAGTCAGACCAGCGTATTTAGTTTCAGATAAACGTGTTTGAACGTGTTTAGTTTTAAAGTGAAATTCAGAATGATCCGACACGTCAAACACGCTTCGCAACAACACAAACTCCGGTCGGACAAATACAGTTTGAGTCAACAAATACAATTATATTCTTGTATCTGATGTGGGCCCCTGAATACTCGCTCGTGTTTCTTCTGTGGTTTCCTTCCCTCGTTTCCTCCTATAATATATGACACCCATGGAAATTGCATATTTTAAACTTTTGATAAAACGGTAATAGGCAATATTCATCTAAAACGAGTTAATAGAAGAAACAAGGAGCTGATGTCACGTTGTTGGCTTCTCCGATGGACAGCTGCAGCTCGAGGTCGTGAGCAGCAGATTTTTTTGTGCACCAAAATGACTATGCAACTACTACGCTCAATCCTACATGTTTGATCGGTTAAGAAAATAAATTTGGAAAATGAAGTACAGAGCAGTGGGGGTGTAGAGGGCGAAAACAGGGATCGATATGGCACAAATCACTCCAGAACTTCAGGTGACTAAATGCTGAGACGAAACAACTATAAAATCGTTAAAAGTTGCTGGAAAATTGAGGAATGAGGAAATTAATCGAGGAGAAGGAGGCGAGCAAAAAGAACTGGTTGAGCCTGAACAAATAACAGGTGAGGACAGGGAGGGGAAGCTTTAACAATGAGCAAAAATAAGACCGCTTGTATTTACTGTAATATGCATGATATATTTGTAGCTTTTATTACAAAAAATATCAACACTAGTTCAATGCTGAAGCCTATCGCTATGTCCTGTGTGTGAGTTTTAGTTTTGTTTTGTTCGTTTCTGACAGACAAAAAACACAATATTTCACTCATTACCTTGTGTTTTTATTATAAACTTGCTGTATCATGTCATTTCAGTATCAGTAATATCAGTGCCTTCATGACTGCTCCTGTTGTGTAAGACTCAGTGCGATAACAATCAAAAGATGAACAAACATTTGAGAAATGTTGCATCTTATCTGTTTTATTTCTGAATTAAGGCCACGTTGTTCCCAATAATAAGTCCCCACATTTATTTGAGAAGAGATCTCAGCATGTGACACTGAGTTTAGTGTGAAGCAGTAAAAGCAGCAGAGGACACAGCAGCTAAAAATACAACATACAACACACTTGAGGTCCTGTGTGTGTGATGCCCACTGTCTCCTGTCCTGCACTTCCTCTGTTACTCGTAAAAGAAGCTGACAAAAACAAAGAGCCAGGTCATAACAACTTTAAGGAAACATTACGGCTGAATGATTTTGGATAGATGTCTAATTTTTCTGGCAAACACTGTGATTACAGATTGGATTTGTGATGTATGCTGGAACAGATGGACTCTGTTCAAAGTGCAAATGATATGCACATGTCCAGAAGCATTAATATTAGAGAGGAGGTGGAAATCTGAACTGATAATGTAATACAAGAATAACATGTATTTCAGACACAGTCCGATCATTAGACGGGCTATTTTGTGGTCTGCAAAGGACTTTAAATAATCACAGTCTTTGAGATGAATCTTACAGTCCAATATATTGTAAGCCATAGATCCAAAAGGAGTACTGTAGTACTATAATGAGAGTACTATAGAGCACTGAAAAGTTCTATAATGAGAGCAAAAATCTAAAATGAAATGAATACAAAGCAGTGAGGCAAAAAATGAAGTCAAAATCTTGTGTCTCATGCCACCCATACTTTAAAATGATGAGCTTGGTAATATGTAGAGGAGATGTGCATGTGTGATCAAGTGAGATTGTGACTTCAGCGGCTTCACTGTGCAGACCCTGCTCCCCTCCCTCCACTTCCCTTTGAATTTCCTCCACACACGCTGCTACTTCTAAATAAGCATATGATAAGAATGAAAACAAAGAACTTCTGCAAAAAGCTGAGCAGTCCCTGCTCTGACTTTGATTAAAGTCAGTTAAAGTTGTAAATGTACAGCCCGGTATGTTAACTTCAGTTCAGAATTTCACCTTTAATGGGGAATGCTCAAATTGAATCTCTAGGCCGTCTAAAGTGACGTCCCTCTGTGGGGCTTACACTGTTGTTGTCTATGTTTCTGTTACCTGGTAAGTTCAGACTGGTGTCTCTCTGCCTTTTTATTCAGATTGATATCAATCTGGTCTCACATCCTCCGTGGCGCCTCATGATCGTACAATCAGATTTGTTTTTTTCAGTGACTCATGTGAAACCAGAAACCAGAAGGTCAGTTCATACTCAGCAATAATGAGTCGTCCTGCAGCGATACTCAGATGTACAGTGTCCCTGCAGCAGCAGGTGAACATGGACCAGGGGGTTCTCTCTGCCTCTGCATCCAACACATCAGTGTGGGATGCAAAGACTGAAGTCCTCATCTTTGGTCCACAGAAACAAAGAGACAGTGTCAGCAGTCACCTCCAGGCTCATGACTTTGTGTGTGTAAACATTGTGTTATACAAATAAACTTGCCTTGCTTTGCCTAATCCAACTGTCACTCACAGCCCTCTGAAAACGAGGAGATTCAGTGGGAACCAGACTCACGTCTTCATAAAGAGGGTGTATTCTGGACCTGGGGCGAGTGTTTTTGTAATAATTAAAGTGTATTATTTCTACTACTCCTTTACTTCTAGTAGAGTAATGGTAAAAGACCAAGTACAATATCTGATCTGTTTTACACGAGTTACAGCTCGGGGGAAAAGATTAGATATCCAAACTCCACAGTTTGTCAATTTAATGGCATTGCAATTTACCTCTGTATTGAAATGGCTGTTTATAACCCAAAAATAAGGTCATATCCTCAGTCGTAGTTTAACTTGGACCCAAAGACAATGATGTCACCAGTAATGGGAGAAGGAAAAGACATTAGAGAACCAAACAGTCATATTTTATCTCATCACTTCAGAGAATGAACTGACCACACAGCCAATTAGCAGAACCACGCAGGAGGCTCGGCGTCCAAACAAACAGACAGGCTGAAGACAGCCCCGTTTAGACCATCTATAGTGCACACAATTGTTTCTTGTGAGTTTGAAGCCATGTCAAATGTTGTTTACAGAAGCCCTTTATTAACCTCCAAAGCTAAAAATGCTCTGTCCCACCTTGTGATGTCATGAAGTTGGAGTTTTCTAGTTAACAGCTCCTTTTTACCTTTTGTTTAGAAGAGACTGACGATTCCATGGCTGAATTTATCCAACTGATTCCATTGAAGGTGTACAGAGTTTAAAAACGCAGTGAAGCACTTCCTGTATTACCACATGACATCACCAGGTGGAGTGTTTTCTGTTGGACTGGAACGTGTCGCCACATAACATCAAAAATACCACCAGGAAAGGCAATTTTGAAGCAAACAGGTGTAAAAATATGTATTCTGAGTATATGTTTAATGCCATACAGTGGTACATCCCAAGCAAAGCACTAGCATCTCCATGGAAACAGCAGATGATATACCCCAATTAGAAAAGTTACACAGATCACCTTTAAGGAATAAGAAAAAACCATTAAACTTAAATCTGACAGTGAACAAATGGTAGAAAAGCCGGACTCCTTCTTGCGGTGACCAGACTTTTGTCCTTGTTGCCATGGAGATGTGAGCTATGCATCCTGGGACAGAGGAGGGCGGCACAAGAGGCACAGGCACAATGAGTTACAAGGTTTGTGTTTCTAACCAAAAACCCCAAACAATTCACCCGAGATGTGATCCTCGGCCGTTTCACAGGACGTCATTACAAAATATTCTGGTTCTTTTTGCCATTGTGCAACCAGATGATACGAGGCAAACATTTTGAAATACATTGTGTAGTATTTAAAAAGGTGTGGTTTTCTTCAGTTACACGTTGCTAAGAATTTCAATGAGGTCTAAGCTGAAAGAAGACATTATGTTCTGAACCTGAACATTTTAAATCATTTTAAACATTTTAAATTTTAAACCTAATAAATGAGGTCTAAGCTGAAAGAAGACATTATGTTCTGAACCTGAATCTGAACATTTTAAGGTAATTATTAAGGCATTATTAAGGTAAATGGTCACGTTTTTACAGCGTTTTTCCACCTTCAAGTCATTCACCAGTGTAGGCAGACACTGGGGTGAAGTGTCTTGCCCAAGAGCAGCAACAGCATTTGGAAGCCGGAATAGCACTGCCAACTTGAGGATCTGACCGTTCAACCAATGACAACCAACCTTCGAATCGGTGGACAAACACTACCGACCGACTTACTGACGCTCCATATTTATTTAAAACGACTTAATAAAACAAACAAAAAAAGTCCACTATATTAAAATTACGCCGCAGAATCCATCCTACGCGCATCGCCAATCAAGAAAATTAAACTGGAAAGTACAAAGACACTCCAAATACAACTTCAAGAGGGTAAATGAGAAGAAAAAACAACTATAAAACGATTAAAAGCTCTAAAAACTCAATTTTGCATCACTTTTCTGGTGGAAGGCCCGTTTCCATGGAGATGTTACTACCTTGAATGTTTCGCAATACGGACATAAACTTGGCAATCGCAGTGGAGACGCGTTAATGGTCAGATCTATGGAAAAGCGAGCCTGCACATAGTAAGAATTTTGGTTTTTCGAGGTATTTTTGAGCTATTAAACACCTGTAAGTGAATAAACGCAAGGGAGATATGTTTAATGTCATACTGTGGAACATTTATTTACATTTATCCATTGTCGTATGAGGCATTCAAACAACGCTAGTTCATTCTGGGGCTTTTTTTCCACTATATAAACTACTGTGTCCGACTGGTTTGACCTTTGAACCCTTTGACGGAGGAGATAAAGGGGTCGTAAACTGGCACTTTGCACTGATGCCTTTATAACCTCCCATTAGCTTTGTTTATCGTTTTTGAGTGCTAGCATAAAGTCACGTTAATCTGGCACTTTGATACTTGGACTATAAAAATGTTTCGCGATATGTAATGACAGCACAGCGCGATTACGTTTGAGCCGCCTTATGTAAACCTAATCTGTGTCTCCTATATAGTGACATTAATTATTCACTTTAACGATATCCATATCTCACGGAACGATTTGATATCTATGGCGTATTAACCGCTAGCACGTAACGTATTTAGCGTGTTAGCTTTTATTGTTTTGAAAATGCGATATTCACCGAAAACAACGTATGACTTTCCTGCTCCTCGTGTTAAGTCGCTCCCCCTTCAGAGCATTATAGACAGAATCAGTGTGTGAAACATAAGCTAATGAAACTACTGCACATAGCATCAGGTTTGTGAAGTTGTTGTTAACCGTTTAGTATCATGTTTTTGTGTATTTATGGAGAGACGTTGTAAGGGAGCATGGGTAATGTAGGGTTTTGGGCGGAATTTTGGACAGTAATTGTAAGGATGGTTTCAATAGGGTCCTGAAGAGATCATAAAAAATTACTGAAACATGCATGGATGGCAACAAAAACTAAAAAAAAAAAAAAAACAAAACTGTGGGAACTACATAGACCATGATCCTTTGCTCCATAGAATTACAGAAAAAAGTTTAATTTAAAAAAAAAAAAAAAAGTAAAAGTAAATACAAATTAAAAAACTGTACTACTACACACAACCCCCCACTCCTTTTGAGTATTTTTTTATTTTTTTTTGTTTAGTTAGTAGTCTTATATTTTGATATGTATTGCATCTATTTTCTTACTAATATGCACGGTTATTCATTCCCTCAAAACTGACCACATTGTAAAAAAAAAAAAAAAATTGTAGAAATGGTCATTTTTCCTTTTCGGTTGCCTTCAAAAGACTGAGAATAATTACTGTCATAATCTTACGAACCCTTATTGACTCTTTTTAATCAAAATGTGCAAAAAGGATATACATTTTTTGATTTTATCTGATTTAAAAAGGTCTCAGTATAAGGGATGCACCGATAAAATACTGGTATCGGTTCAGTTGATATCCCATTTTGGTCTGTAAATGGTCTAATAAGAGGATTTACTTACCAACATTGTCTCAAAACACCTTGTAATATTGAACTTGTATTTTTTCAAAGCTGTTTAATTACTTTATGTGACAAATAAATTACAAAACAAGTTAGGATAATTCCCATACAGCATTTGAGTTTAAAGGAAATAAATGATGTTTTCAGGATAAAATAGCGAATACATAAAGGCATAGTATCAGCATCAGTATTGGAACATAAAAAGCCTTAATCAGTGTCTCCCTACTCAATGTACAACAGAAATAATCGTCTGTAAATGAAAAAGTAATCTCTGACTCATCAATAACTAAAATAATCGCTAGTTGCAGTTGTGGCGTTGTCCTGGCCCTGACCTGATAGAATCCTTACGCTGTGTACTTCAGACAATAGAGATGTTTCCAGTGGCTCTGCATTGTCATGGACCGGCCCCCGTGAGTGGATGCACATGTGGGGCCCCCGTCCGCCCCCCGCGTCCCCTCGGTGTTTACCATAAGGGCTGCTGTGCTGTTTCAGACCAGTGTTTATGGCCCTCGGGCTCATGCTGGAACTCACTACACTTTTCACAACAGAACCACTGCCTGTAAATGTCAAAATCGTGGCATGTTCTCTCTGTGCATTATGGGTGGGACCATTCTCACGATTCCCTTTTAATCCAAAACAGAACTTTTCAATATAATAACACAATTGGCCTACTGCTTTAATGTAGTCCATGTGCGAGGTCAGGAGTGTGTTGTATTTGCTTTAATGATTTAGGCTACAGCTCTGAATGTTGAATTATTGAAAAAAAATATTACTTTGCCTGAAATGTGTCCCAATATGACATTAAACAGCTCTGCCTTGGTGGTTTATAGCGTAAAAATGTCCAAAAACAGGCATTCGAAGGGCGTTTGAAGGGCCCTCCACTGGAAAAGTTACACAATGCACCTTTAAAAACTACTAGACAAATACATCGCCATTAAATCTTTCAGTTTTCTGCATTTCCTTTGTTCATTTACTTGTTTTTCTACTTGCTAAATAAAGATATTACAATATTATAACAATGCTTTTCAAATGCCAATGGTCAGTCAGAGCATTTTACATTCATGCATTCATAGTCTTGCCCAGAGACACAACAACAGTATTTATCTGTGGGAGCTGGGATCAAACCACCTACTTTTGGATCAAGGGATCAAAGTGGGATCAGTCAACTAAGCTTCTGCAATCAGACAATCAAACAGTCTTGCCCAATGACACAATCGCAGAAATGTTTGAGTAATCTGCATTTTTTTTTTTGTCTTTTTACATGTCTAAAGCTCAAAACTCTCCACCTCGTGATGTCATGAAGTGGTAGTTTTCGAGTGAACAGCTGCCTTTAGATCAACGCAACGGAGCACTTCCTGTATAACTGCATGACATCACAAGTTGAGCGTTTTCTGAGCCTAAATATGCAGAATTTGTGTGTTAAATATGTTAAATCAAACAAAACACAACTCCAGGTCTGTTTGTGATGACGAAATGTTATAACAGATCAGAAAATAATGAAATATGGCCCTTTGAAGAATAGAATTTTTTAGCATTTAGCATTTTTTGTTAAGAAATTGGATAATGTCATTTCATTGCAGTTGCAGTTCTGAGTTGCTCCTCTGTAAAACTCTTTTGAATAGGCCCGCTCCATTACTCCCTCACCACCACCAGTCCCTGCTTCTGCTGACTCCGCTCTCTCAGCCCCGGGGAAGTTTTTCTTTTTAAACCCAAACACTGAAATCATCGCACACAAAACAGATCCAGCGCTGTAGGAATGTAGGGCACCCTCGGAATTGGCAGCGGCACTGGCACCGTGTGAGGTTTTTAAAGGAAACGCCAACATCTGAGCTCATTCAATATTTCTGCTGCACAGAGCCACAACACCACAAACATCTGAGCGCAAGACGCACACACGAACAGCGGGAGTTCAGGGGCGGGTACACAAGTGGACGTATGGACAGAGAATAAAAACGATATTTAGGGTTCTCCACGTAACTATAAGCACGTTTGATTTTTGACACACATCACCTTTCTAGCAACAGCGTGCATACTGTTGTGGTGTCCTTGAGCAAAACATTTCCCTGCACTTGATAAGTATTATGAGTATGGCCCTAAATAATCATTAAAATGGTGCAAATACGTCATTAGGATGAATAAAGTGACTCTTATGTGTTTTCAGTGCACTTTTACTGTACATAATTTTCATCTACTCAGATTTTATGAATAATTGTGGTTTCAGTTATGATTTTAATAATTGTGGTTCGATTTTTTTCCATAATTCAGCAGCCCTTTGTGGGAGTGAGGGGCGGGAGGGGCCCATAACACAGATTTACAGCTGCAGTTTGCCTCATGGCAGCTGTGGCAGTATCTTATCATCACACAGAATGGAGTGAATGTCAAGTCTAAGGGATAAACAGTATATGGAATCTGAAATGTAGAAGGCCACAGTATAAAGCTGAACGCATCAGAACTTCCATCTGCCCTCAGCCCATCACATGATGATAAACTGTGTGTTTCTAATGACATTCCCTGATCTGAGCAGGATGATTCCAGTGCGCGCCCCTGAGAGCTCTTCAAAACAGGAAGTGTGTGATGAATATATGGCCTTCCCCTTTAGTCTGAGCAACCCATGAGCGCACAGGATGGAGACACACACAACAGCCCCACGTACAACAGGCCTATGCACAACAGCCCCACGTACAACAGGCCCATGCACAACAGCTCCATATACAACAGACCTTATGCACAACAGCCCCACATACAACAGGCCTATGCACAACAGCCCCATATGCAACAGACCTATGCACAACAGCCTCACGTACAACAGGCCCATGCACAACAGCCCCACATACAACAGGCCTATGCACAACAGGCCTATGCACAACAGCCCCATGCACAACAGGCCCATGCACAACAGCCCCACATACAACAGGCCTATGCACAACAGCCCCATATGCAACAGACCTATGCACAACAGCCTCACGTACAACAGGCCCATGCACAACAGCCCCACATACAACAGGCCTATGCACAACAGGCCTATGCACAACAGCCCCACGTACAACAGGCCTATACACAACAGCCCCACGTACAACAGGCCTATACACAACAGCCCCATGTACAACAGGCCTATGCACAACAGCCCCATGTACAACAGGCCTATGCACAACAACACCACATACAACAGCCCCATGTACAACAGGCCTATGCATATTCTGTACAACAGCCCTATGTATAACAGGCCTATGGACATTATCTACAGCAGGCCTATGTACAACAGGCCTATGTGCAACAGCCCAGTGCACAACAGTACAACAGCCCTATGCACAACAGGCCTATGTACAAAAGCCTATGTACAACAGGTCTATGCACAACAAGCCTATGCACTACAGCTCTAGGCACTACAAACCTATGTACAACAAGCCTATGTACAACAGGCCTAAGTACAATAGGCCTATGGACAGCAGCATGACAGCCCTACATACAATTGTACAACAGGCCTATGCACAACAGTCCTATGTACAACCCTACAACCCTGAATAATTTCTTAGTATAGCGAGAATTAGACATTTATACACAACTTTATGCATGAAAAGCCTTATTAGCATTAAGTCAAGTCATATATTTGTACCTGGAGACATTTGTTTTTGTAGTTTGAGGTGAAATACTGCATTGCTGAGTTCTGTATTTTGTTTCTCAAATTTGGTATATATCAAAAAGACAGATGACATGCAAAAAGGACATTTCTAACCTTAGAGAGTATGTTTGTATAGCAATGCTGGTGGATTATTTTGTAGGTGTAACAATGCTATGGGCTAAAAGCTGAAAACTGAACTGTAATACAAATTGAATCTGAAATATATATTTCAAGAAAAAACTAAGTGAGCCTCTGCTTTCTATCACACAAAATGCATTTTAATGTCAGGGTTGAAATATGGCCATACGCTTTGCACAGTGGCATTGTGGATAAATAGAAGGCTAGATGGGTGTTCTAGTTATAGACTGTGAATACGGAGAAACCACTGCAACCAGATTAGGTCAGTCTGCAAATAGCCATCCTACTTCCTGTCAAACGCCAACTGCAAGCAAAACACTACTACTACTAGTACTACTACTCCTCCTACAAAGTACATACAGTATCTGGCTTTTCAATAAGGATGTAGCAAAAACCAAGATGTCGTGGTATTGTCATAAGTAATAATATTAAAGCCCATCACAATATATTGAATTACTCTTTGCTTAATTTCATAGTTATGGTGATTTGAATGTGTTTCTTTGTTATTTTAAAGTCTTTCTCATTCTGTAAAGCACTTTGAAGTACTTTGTGTGTGAACTGCTGCTATACAGATAAACATGCCGTGTCTTGCCTTGCCATGATGCAGCAATAGCTAAAAAAAAAAACAGAGGGAACTACATAGACCATGATCCTTTGGTGTTTGATGAAGTAACAGGATTATAATATGGATTAAAACTCACAAGAGTCAATTTTACGTAATATAGGAACTATAAAATACAATCTATAGTATTTTTTCCTTAGTATGAGTTTGACATTTTAGTACTATGACAACAATAGTGTGGAAATAAGCTGCAGTCACATAAAACTCAGGACAAAAGTGTTACCAGTGAACTCTGTGCCCCCATTACCACATTTTGAAAAGCAGACCCGTAAACCAGTTAGCTCTGTGGCTAATGTGTCGCGCTCGACCACAAGCTTTACAATGGGGAAAATGCCAGTGAATGAGCCGCCAACACGCAAACGGTGCCAATGGTGCCAATGGTGCCAATGGTGCCAATGGTGCCAATGGTGCCAACGCTGACTGCCCGGGGGAGGGTGAAAAGATGCCAATGTGTTCTGTGGAGTGGGACAAAACTACGCCCAAAACCAGATCTTAATTTTTAAACAAATACTGCCTACAGACAAATACTGCCTACAGACAAATACTGCCTACAGAAAGGATCACAATAGAAGACTTATTGTAAAAGTCGCACAATGTAACTTTTGGTTGGGGGTCCGTCCGCCAAATACCTCCTCCTTATAAATGTACTGTTATAATAGATTAAAAATATGGTAGTCATTATGTCAAGTCACGTATTATTGCATAGACACTACACGTTTGACATTTTAATTCAATCATAAGAGCTTGTTAAATGCAAAAATTGGCGGTGAACCCAAAAATTAACAATGTGGAGCCAGGTTGTAAAGTTACTTAGCTCTGAGTGGGGTAAAACCGTGAGGAAGGACGCAAAATTGGGTAGAAATTAATCTTTTTGAATGGCATTTACCTATAAGATGGACCGATATGGTTTTTTTCATGTTGATACCGATTGTGTAGAATCCAGAGCAACCAATGGCCGATAAGATCTGCCGATATTTTTGGGTCGATTTTGATTATTTTGTCCAAATTCAGCCCTTTTTACCACAAACCTTTACGCGAGCTGTGCAGTCATGTTTTCAGCAGTTACCTCAAGTGTTGGAATAAACCTTTGTGTGCATTTTTAGAGCGTAGATCATGGAAAAAAACAAGATATCGACCTATGCTGGAGATTTAAATCTGCTCTGCGCATCTTTTCTGGGTCAAGGTTACACTACTGCACTTAAGGTTGCCAGGAATGTCCCACGTTATAACATTAAACTTATCTATCCAATATTTATTCAATTTCATATGTTTTTGTCGATCGAAAATACACTGAAAAAACTTAGATTCATATTTGAGGGTGTGCTTGCCTCTCCAGAGATCTTCCTTTTCCACGTCTGGAAAAATGTAAAAGAAAACTCATTGTGTTTGATTAGAAGACGGGGAGGGGATTAAATAAGTTTTCTTCTTCCCACTTCTTTTCCTCCGTGATTTCACTAATATTATATGTTTAATTGTAAAAAAAAATGTAAATTAAAACAACCTAACTTGGCCTTGTGGCGTTCTTGTCTCCGTGGAGGTAGAAAGGTTGTATGCCAGAATGCTGAACACTCAAAGCAAAGCAAAGCAATAACATATTCATCATGGACACAAGCAGAAAAGTTACACAATGC
>JACN01111954.1:0-15139 GCA_000787155.1 Scartelaos histophorus | reverse complement strand
AGTTTATGACCATACACACCAGATTTGATCATCACCAGAACACTCGATGTAAAGTCTTTCTGCTTCTGACTCTTAACATTAAAGAGGCCGTTAAAAAACTTACCAAGGCCAGAGCCATTGGGGGTCATGTGAAAGTGGAGAAACGTTCTGTGTTTTTCCTGGCTCCCATCAGTGATTACCTCCCGTCTTTAATTCTCACCTCAGGGTCTATGAGTCTCCTCCGGTCCACAGACCAACTGAGGCTGCAGCAGCTGATCACTCACTCCGCCTTCGACATCCACCATGAGATCCAGAGTCTCGCATCTTTGGGACTCACAGATGTGTTTGTTCTGGACACTCGCTTCTCTCTGCCGGGGTTCTTCTCAAAAATAGGAAGGGCTTTCACTCAGTAACAAGGTTGTGTATTCTAGTTGTAAATTTATTTTGTATAATTATCAATTCACTATGTAATTATGTATATTATGTGAATATATTCTGTTCATATATTCTATGTATCTTATTCATAAATCTTAAGTGTGATTCATGACCTGCTTGTTTTATATGTAAATGAATGCAGTTTGTTTGAATATTTATTACCTCTTTTTTTTTTTTTTTAAGTTTCTTAACGTACCGCTGATGCTGAGCCATCACACTCTGTAAATCAGGTTCACATTTAGACATTTAGTTCAGATCAAACCAAATACAAAACACATCACTAATAGAACTGATCAGATTCAATTTTCCTTCTACATTGTTCATGGCAAAAGGGACAATTTGTTCTGGCCCCACATTTGGAAGTAAGACATCTTCACATTTTAGCATCTGTCCAGTAACATGAAAATTAAGACAATAATGCAAGACACAAATAGTATTGATTGTTGATCCTGTGTCAGTGGGTTGGGTTCACAAAACATTCTCAAAACATGTTATAGCTTCAGAAAGTGGTGTCATTATTGAACTCCAAAGGCCTGGCTGTCGTCAGTTGAAATGACTTTAAGCTCAGTGGGACAGTGCCTCTGTTGGTAGGATGTTTGTCCAGTGAGCAGACACCTGGCAGTTTGAATCCTGCTCTCTGATTGGTAGATAGATCAATCCACTGGCCCATAGGTTGGTGTTGCAATATCAGCTCTCACAGATGAATGCTGTCATTGGGCAAGACACTTAACACACCTCACTGTGTATCAATGTGAGAGTGAATGGTTCCTGAATGATACAATTTAAAAAACCTATGACCCTATGTCTGAAGATCCCAAAATGACTTAATCTGTAATAAAGTGTACCGTAACCTTAATTATTGCAGCTTCTTTGCTTTTAAAATAGACATTTAAATGATTTGTGAACATGAACTCACTTGGTTAAAGCTGGGTTAAAGGAATGTGTCCAGTGCAATGTGAAATACTTTTGCTTTTCATCATTTCTACTGGCCAAAAATGGCATTCATTAAAAAAATAAATTGCGAGAAAGTGTGTTTTCTGTAAGCTTTTATTAATATTTAAGTTGCTTCTTTAGGATGGTCATTGTGTTAACACAGAAAAATTAGCCACACAAATAAATCTGATTGTTTCCCATTACATTTAATATTTCATTGTTATATTATTATTCTCCTTTATCAGCGCTAATGCTAAAAAAGTTACACAAGAACTATCACACATTTAGCTAACTTTGTGAACACATGGAGACAATAAACACATTTTACAGAAGAAAAGTAAAACCTAACATGAAGGGGAGAAATAAGATGATCCAGGTACAATTTTGACAAACAAAATGGACTCGCAACCGCACAACCACACTCACCTCACAAAGACGTACCACCATTTTGTCTAAAGAAAATGGAAAATTTCACTTTCTAAATTCCTGTAGAAATTTCATATTTGGCAGAATTTTCTAAACTTTTCAGGACAACAGGATGGTAGAGTGGTTTTAGGATGAAACCAGCACCATATAAGTAATGCTTAATGATATTATTGGGTCGGCTGGACTTGAAGAGCACCGTAAAAATTGCTACTAAATTGTTTTGTGGTGATAACAATTTGCCCCATTGCAATTCTTAACAACAGATTATTAGCTAAAGATGCACTGTGTAGTGAGGGCACACCACCTGCTATTTTCCATCCTCTTCTGGCAAGAAGCCTGAAGATTCACAATTTTTATGACTCACACCTGAATACATCTGAACTTAAGAGTAGATCGTGCAGTATCAAGGATAATGTGGACATGATTTTAAGAAAGGAGCACTTGACAAAAACCTATAACTAGTGGGCTACCTGGCTACCCTAACTAGCAATTCATGGGGGGAAAAAAAAGAAAATACTGCATTAAGATACAACAATACGCATGCAATCCTAGGATATTGGCCTGGGTCTGTATCAGTTTCATTATCTGCAAGTCACAGGGCAGTGGTTAGCTTTCAGTTGAAAAATTATTGTATTTAGTGATCAAAAGCTCACAGTGTAATTTAAATTGTATAAAACGCTTAATTTTGGCAGTTCAATTGCTTCATTGGTATAAAGAAATATTATCAATAGGTCTAATTATAATAATTTTTTGGCAGTGAAACGGGGGTCTAGTTTTATTAATAAATTGGTCTTGAAACAGGTTTTAAAAGACCCTGGCCTTCCATCCTCATTGCTGCATTATTTGTGCTTCTAACACACTAGCTTGTATTAGCTTTAGCATTAGCCATCTTTCACACGTTACACATGAACGAACACAATTAGCTTTAGCTGCTAGCTAGTTGCGTCACGCCTGTTTATTAGTTTGCCCCTGTCTAAAATCGCACACAAGCTCAAGTATGCCGCTGGGCTGGTTAGGAGGTATCTGTGCACTCGCTTTGAAAAGAACAACCCAGAAGGTACAGTATTTAAACACAGTGAATCCTTTTCGTTCAGGCTAACGCTGCTGACGCTAAATATCCATGCTAGTTAGCGCTTTTGCTAGCTGTTCCTGTGTTAATTAGAATTGTGCACAAGCGTGGATATTGGGGCATGCAGTGTAAGACTGCCAGCAGTTGTGGAAGCACTATTTTGTATGCGACTAGAATGAAAACAAGTTCAACGCTAAGCTAGCTCTAAGCCGCCATCTTTATGCAAACTGCAGCTTCTCACACCCTCCAAGCAATCAACAAATCGACAAAAAGAAAATTTTCTCACACACTCACATTACCATCCAAAATTTTGAATTAAAAAAAAAAATAATCCAGTCAGTATTCACATTGGCTGATATCAGGCATGCAGCTTTCAAACCATTCAAAAGCAAAAAAAAAAAAGTGTCCTGCCCCACCAACGCCAGTTTTCTACATTATGAACACAGATTTAAAGACGTCAATATTGCTCCATAATCTGCACAAGACCTTGGATAATTATTTAGTCCTCAGTTAGCCTAAACTGAATACAGCTTTTAAGCAAGTTTAAAAGGTGTCTAATTTTACCCAACAAACTGTTTAATTGTTAAAAATTATTTATAATGTATTAATAGCCAGGACAATAGCCATGTTGTTATAGGAAAGATGCTGTTTGATTATTATTACATTAAGATGATCCAAAAATTGGCCTTACTTATTGGCTTCACAAATTGCAACTCAATATCAATCGGCTTCATTGGATTAAAAAGTTTAGTTTTCAATCATAATTTGGAAAAAAAAATCTGGCGTTTCTCTAGAAAGGACTGGCTCCTCGATGTCAGGACAACAAAACAGAAACAGGGCAAATGGAAGACATGAACAACCAGGCAACATCAACAAGGAAGTAGTCGCTAAACAATGGCTCTTATTGGCTGCTAGCTTCAGCTCATTGGCCAATCAGTAGCTTTCAACCCCTTTCTGAGGCTGGAAACAAACTTCAAAAATCAAAGAAATGCATTCATATTAAGTCAAACTAGCTTTAAAAGTATTAGACAAACACAATTCTAGTATTATAAGTATCTCTGCTATAGTTTTAATCTGTTGCTTTTAAACTCATAATGTGAAAAGTGTTATGTCAGTTCATTTGCAATAACATGACAGACTGCAGAATTATTACTATTGTTAAATAAAGGGGTATTCTCTCTAAATATAGATAACACCCCTTTTTCTAGATTAAAGGGCTCTATTGTCTTACAGGCCGCAACAGAAGGAGAAAGGGAGGACAGTGCCATTCAATTTCCATCCAGTATTCTTCATAAGCTGTTTGAAATGGACTACAAATCAGCTAGTTTCAAAGGGACTACAAATATGTATATATTTGTGCACTTCCTCCCTCTCCCTGTCTACCTACACACTTTTGGGGAATGACGGGAGCTGTTTAGTGACAAAAAGGTCTTGATCCTGCATTTGACTGTCATGCTTCCCTTCTCTCTCAGCTAAAATCAAACATTGACATGGTGGTCTGTCTTCTTCAACAGGAGACCTCCATGGTTTGGGAGGGGCTGGGGGGCATCTGGCCTCCCTGTGAGCCCTGGGACAGTGTGCGGGAGCGGGAGCGAGAGCCGTCCATGGAGTAGGAGGAGGACATGGAGGTGGTGCGTGAACGGGACAGACGGGTCATACAGGAGGAGGCCACTGTGGAGAGAAGTACAGGGCAAACGTAAGATATGGTTCATTTTAGAATATATTGGTGCCTAAAGTGGCTGTCCCTGACTTTTTTTCATATAATGTTACACTTTTATACAGTACATATAAAAGCAGGTCTTAAGGTCAAAATAATATGACTCTGTGCCATCTTCATCTAGTAATAGTTTTTATCAACCACGAACCAAATGAGGCTTGTGCACTGTTCAATCAAAAACGTTAACTGTCATAAGACCTTGTAGTACTTAAGTAATGATCAGTGTTTAAAACATTTTAGAGGGGCCCAACCCATGGCCAAGGGCACCCCACTTTGGGAATGGTGGAGTCAGATGACTTACTGTAGCCCATGCCCTGGATGAAATACTTGAAAGCCTCAGTCAGTTTGGCCGGCTGCAAAAGAGATAAAAAATAACATCATCATTTAACCATTTTTAAAAAACTGAATCAATAACTAGTCCCGTGAATGAACAAACCTGGGTGATGTGGGGCTGACCGCCGGCATCAGCCATCTGTGGAGACACACAAAACAACATTTGTATTATCTGTGTGTTTGAAGATGTAATGAAGATCCAAGTTTAAACATCATCGTCTTACCTTGAGGAAAGAGGTGGTTGTCGGGTCCAACTTGCTGTTGCACTCCACCTAGTGGTCACAGAGGAGCATTACAAACATGAATAATAACTCTTTTAAATGTTTGAAATCTGGGATGTGCTGAATAGTTCTGGCTCAGCTGAAGCTTTTACACAATAGATGTTTATTTATTAAATGAAACTTACAGCAGCTTCTTCATATGGGGCCTGATCTCCAACCACCAACATCACTGGACACCTGCAGGGCACAAGTTTGAAAATGGAAACTATATCCTCCAGCTATTTACTCTTTCAGTGATTAGAAATATAGATTTGCTTTTTCTATTATTCTACTACTGTAAACTCTCAGACACTTACTTGAAAGTGTTGTTGCGATCCAGGTGGAGCTGGTTGCGACTAAAGAGGGATAAAGTATTTTTAGTTTGATTTCTATAGTTGTAGTGGTAATAATGTAGTAGTAGGAAAAGTAATAGTTGTAGTAGTAGCGGCAGTAGTTGCAGTAGCAGCAGTAGTTGCAGTAGCAGTACACAGTGTGAGTACCTGTTGTAGGCCTTCCAGAAGAGCTCAAGGTTGCCCACAGGAGCCTTGTTCATTCTGTCTCTGTGAAACTGGACCAGCTCTGTGTGTGCAGACAGCTCCTCCTGAACACAGGAAACATGAACGTTAAGCCCGTCTGACTCCATTAAAACAGGTAGCTGACTCCGACAGACCAAGTTACACAAAACACATGCAGGACCATTGTCAGTAAAAGTGCATATGACAGGTTTTCATATTTTTTCTAATTGGTAAATATTTATCAAAGATTTACATTAAATGGCAGTTTGTGAGAAAGCACAAAAGTACACGAAGTAGTAGTTCTAAAACTGAATACTTTAACCTGCGTCATCAACACGGCAAATTCTAAAAAAGTTACGCAAAAAAGGAACATATTTCTCTAGTGGTTTAAAACTTTATATAACAAAATTGTCACATCAGCTGTCTATGCCCAACCAAGAAGTAAAATTATAAACTTCAATAACATTTGAAAAGTAGGCAAGATGTTTTTCTCATAAATATAATACTGTTAACTCTGTTTTTGTGAAATTTTGAACCGTTTAGTGCGGGAAAAGCCCGACCAGGGACAGAGAGAATTCGCACTAGCTGCACACTCTATGTGCGCTGAATCTGCTGGATGTTCTGCCTGTGATTATGCACGACTGCATTGTCCCTGTCACATAAATACTAAAATAAAACACTAGTCCAACTCATCATGTGCTCTTACGTCTCAGATTGAGCTTTGAGGCCTTTACCTGACTGAAGAGATGGGTCATGATCTGCTCCGTGAGGGAGTGAGTCACCGAGCTCAGCTGCAAAACCAAAACAAAGCATCAGTATCAGATTCTCCAGTGAACTCTTTACACATGGACATAATCAGAGGAGATGAGACGAGTGCAGGCAGGTGCAGGCAGGTGCAGGCAGGTGCAGGCAGCAATCAGCACGACTAATGTGGAATGATGGAGCGCCGCTGTTAGCGCTAACTCCATTTAAACGCCAGGGTCTGTGAGTTCACAACAGTGGTGGAGGAAGTACTCGATTTTGATACATAAGTAAAAAAAACTGATACTGGAAGAAAAAAACCTCACGTGTCACATGAAAAAATCTATTTAAGTAAAAGTATTAAAGTACCCGCTTAAATATGTATTTTAAGGCACAGGTCTTAAGGTGTTAAAAATAAACCCTCAACCATTTCAGCAAGCTTCAAACAATCATAAAATATACTTCTACTTTTTCAATCCTATTAAAAAGTAGTACAGTAGAAAGTACAGATACTTTCTCTCAAATGTAGTAAAGTATATACAAATTTGAAAAAAATATTATATATAAGTTAAAGACTAAAAAGTAAGATCTACACACTGAACCAGCATTGAATTTAGGGCTAAATCAGATTCAATACACCAGATCCAAACCAGGTTTAACCCCAGTCTAAACCTGGACTCACATGCACATTATGGATATAATTTCCTGATTCCTCTGCACAGCAGTGTGTGTTGTGTTGCGTTGTGTTGTGTGTTCGTACTTTCTGAGCGGCCCAGTCGATCCAGCCTTTGACATTGGTGTCGACGTTGATCAGAACCAGGCCCTCCACAGAGTCGGGGTTCGCCAGCTACAAACATACGACAAAGCAGAGGTTAAATAAGGCATGAAGTACAGGGTACTGCATCGATACTGGTAACATTGTACAACTATAATAGTCAATTCTATCAACTGGACTAAAGTTTTAGAGTGAAGACACTACTTCTGTTCATCTTACTGGTGGAAGGAGAAAAGGGTAGCTAAACACATTTTCCAATCCAAGATGGAATATTTTCCAATGTGTTTGTTAATAAAAGGGAAAAACCCCACATTAACCCGCCTTTGTCAGAGGTGTAACGTATATAGTAGAATAAGAGTTCTTACTGTAAACTTGGAGAGGATGTAGGCTCCTGCTCCTACTCCAATCCCAATCACAGTCTGAAAGCTGAGCAGGGACACAGAAAAGAAGGAACTTCAGGAAAACAATTACTCAAATAAAGCTAATCTTATATTCAAATACATAAATAAATTAACAAGTATATTTAAGCAAGACTATATAACTTCTATAAAGTCTATACAAGTCCTTATGAACAGTTTACAATCAGGGACCGTTGGGGTTCATAGGGTCTGGGTCTGGTGCACAGAGTAATGGACAGTGCTGCCCCCGCGACCCAGCTGGATTAAGCAGGAGAAAATGGATGGATGGATTTAAGCAAGTCATTTGAACACACCTCTCAGTAATTTCGTGATTTCTCCCCAACACTATTCAAACCTTCCTTACATTTAGCTGCAAGATTCTGTGCAATGCTCAGCCCACACGCCCGTGTCATCCACGCTCCCACAGGACAATAAATGGTCAATAAATATAAAAAGCAAAACACAAAACTGTATACAACAAAGAGTAGTTTATTTAGCTTAATGCTCTGAAGGGGGAGTGACCTGGAGAGCATCAAAAACAAAGAGCAATTTATAAAACATGTTACTGCGTTGTTTTTGAATATAACATTTTCAAATGCGATTAATAACCCATAGAAGTAAACTACGCTCTCGTAAAGATTTCTTGTACAGACCAGCGTTTCTGTGCGGTTTGCCAACTTCATCATGAAACCTCAACATTGTTTACTCCCCGTTTTTCCAAAACAAGTGAATCTATTTACGTGCCTATTTCAAGACTTAACTCAATTAAACGTCCAAATGAATCCATCAAACTCACTTGAAAAACTGCAGAACCGGAGGGATCATCTCTGCAACAGTGTCCATGGGGGGGTACTGGTAACTGACACAGGAAACACACAACTTAATGAACACAACATTACTCAACACTAAATACAAACTAAATAATGACATTTCTATGGAAGAAATCAAAGGCAAAAGTTACAATATTATGCTTTTTTGTTGTTTTTGCTTTGTTTGTTTGTTCATTTATAGATGCCTCTGCACAGGATTTTCAAGTTTTATATTTTATGTTAAAAAGGGTCCATATTGTGCCACTTTCTGATCTATTATAATGTTGTTTCCACATCACAAACAGATCTGGAGTTGTGTTTTGTTTCATTCACACATGTTTACAACACAAACTCTGCATATTTAGGCTGAGTTCTTCACTCAAACAAAAATCAGCCTGTTCCACCTTGTGATGTCATCTGGTAATACATGAAGTGCTCCACTGTGTTTTTAAACTCCATACACCTTCACCAGAACCATTTTGCGTGATTTCAGTCTTGGAATTAGACATTTCTACTGAACAAAAGGTAAAAAAGTAGCAGTTAACTTAAAAACTACTGACATCACAAAGTGGAACAAGGTGGAGATGTAGACAAATAAATAATAGAGCTTTATTCAAACATGTGCAAATGAAAGAAAACACAACTCCCAGTATGCGTTTGAGGAGGTAACAACATTAAAACATGGGTAAAATATCACAGGAATACATATTGTGTAATACAGGACCTTTAACTAAAAGCATGTTCACTTATGAGGGATTTAGAACCGCAGACACTGACGTTGCTTTAAAGGTTAAATAAACAGACAATAGATTTGTGGATTTTCATTTAAGAGGATATGACGACCCGGGGGCAGAGGAGGTATGGGGACAATGTTAAGTATTTCTGCTGAAACTGGAATCACAAAGGACGGTTATTGTACAATACTGAGAGCTGAAGGTGAATTTCCGGAGGTACCTGGCGGGGAAGACGGTGGCCCCCTCCTCCTGCCCCGGAGCATCAATGTGGATCAAGGTAAAACTCTTCACGATTTCCTGCATCTCCTCGAACTGGAACAGGGTGGAAAAGCAGGTCTTACCTGGACAAAGAAAAAGAGAAATAAATCTAAAATGTTTGTAGTCTAATTGGCCAATAATCAAGACTTGAGGTAAGTAAATTTGGCTCATTATTCGTTAACTAGATATTAACGTGCATAGATAAAAAGTGTGATCCATAAATACAAAATATATTAAAAAGAAATACACAAGAGAGCTACTTCAAACTAATAAGTTGTGGTTCAGTAAATCCAAGAAAAGAAAGAGTAAAACTAAAGAAGTATTTGGGAAAATTACAACTCAATTAAGAGTAACAGTAACTGGACATTTATAATTTAATAAGGTTTATGTAATTAGAGGGACAAAACATTAAATAATATACAAAATCTATTTATTTTCAATGGGCAGACACAAAAATGAGACACAATACAATTAATTTTATAATGTAATAATTTGCTGTTATAAAGTTTTTGTCATTTGTAGACTCGCAGTGGGAAGAGTCACCAAAACTTTGACTCAAGTAAGAGTCCTGTTATACTGCACAATACAGTATTACTCAAATAAAAGTACAGTGGCTCTGAAACCTACTCTGAAGTACATTTTTCTTCTTAGCACCTCTGGGATTGAGAGGCGTTTGTACTCACTGTCCAGTCCCACGTCGTGGCAGGTGAGGATGGCCGGACGCCGAGAGCTCCGAGCTCCATGAACCGTCACGTGAAGAACACCATGAGGAGTCTCGATGTTGTGCTCCTTAAAAACGCAACAAATACATGTTTAGCATTTAAATAACACAAAAATACCCCATTATAAGATGTGTTTGTGAGCGTAAGTGAGAAAAGATTTACTTCATGTTAGATCATAATATAAACTGCTTATTATTTAAACTGACAGCAAATTCCATCATTAAAATTCTGACCTGTCCTCCAGCTCAAACTAAATGTCAGATTGCAGATTTGTCGACCTGGTTTATGGTTAATATCTCTGTGATTACTGGGGCTGTAAACTCACACAAAGTTCAAAGTCTTCTCTGACAGCATTAAAAGTCAAATTACTTTCTTTACAACACTTTATTTTAAAAGTGGTGCAATTATTCAACCCCAAAGATGTGACTGTTGTCGGCTAAAAGGACTTAAAGCCATAAGATTAACATGATGAGTCTGTGGAGCAAATCAAAGAATGAATAATGAGAAGGTTCAATATATGTGAATATTTCTTTCAAAAACAGTGAATCTCCCAAAGAGCCAGATTTTCCTTCTTTATTTCAATGTAAATTCACAAATGTTGAACCTGATTTCTATGAGTGACAAGAGCCAAACCATTAATTAAAACAAAGATCTTAATTTAGGCATGTTTATAAGAGGTGTTAGAGGTTAAAGGTGTTAGAGACAATAGAAGTGTGATTATGGAGGGAGTGACAGGAGCCTCAGGGGCCCCTGTCAGTGTGAATCAAACTGATGTAACGTCTGAAGACACCAGCACTTTCATACTTTAATTGGTCATAGAGAAAATATGGGGAAGGACTGTATGAAAAATTAATGTTAAAGATTCACTATCGAACATTTTGTTGATCTTTGACATATGCATGGTTGTAATAATACAGTAAATGTTTCACTTTTGGGTGACTTGAGTTTTGTTTTCAGACACGTGTGATTTTAGTTAGAATCATTCAATTAAACTAGTTGTTTTAATCATAAGAATATTAGAATATCAAGATTATATCAAGATTCATAAGAAACAAGCAAATTAATGTCCCAGACCCTGTCCACTGCAAGTAAAAACACCAATTATGACTATAGTAATATTTAAAAACACATATTTTTTAATAAATTGTATTAGATGATTGAAGATTGCATTACATTGTATTAACATCACCATAAATTGTGAGATCTCATACCGAGCAGTGCCTCCAGTTAGCTTTTTGATGCATATATTTATTTCATGTATTTAGTTATTCTTATTTGATTTTTGAGCATGTTCACAGCTTGTGGATGCTGTTCGCCGACAATAACCCCAGATCTTTAATTTACTGTTCTAATTAAAGCTGACATTTTAACAGGGGAGTCGTACTTGGACTAATGAGGCGCAGATCGATAACGGCCTTTTCACTCTTTTCATTCACAAAAGAGAATCTGTTGGAGAGCGGACGCCTAATGCTCCGGAAACGGCACAGAAACACTCATTTGGCTCTGGGAGAACGGAGATAAAACCCACCAAAACTGACCGGACGGGAGAAAACTAAGGCTGTACTCGACTATAGACAGAAAGTAAAAGAAAGGAAGTAAAAGAGTAAAAAGTATCTGACCCAAACTGTACAGTAACAAACACACAACTATTTAAGCAGGAAAAAGTAGAAATGTACGTGCAATATATTTGTATAAAGACAACAACATTTTTGCATTTAAGAAGAGGAAGAAGTACTCACTTAAGTAAAAAGTACAGCGGCAAAAAACTCACACATGAATAAATCTACTTAAGTAAAAGTATTTAAGTACCTGTAAAAAGCTTTGGAAGAAGTACTCACTTAAGTAAAAAGTACAGCGGCAAAAAACTCACACATGAATAAATCTACTTAAGTAAAAGTATTTAAGTACCTGTAAAAAGCTTTTAGCACATTTTTTTTTTTTTTTTTTGAGATCTAGTAAAGTTTTAACTGTACTGATTTTGTGTTGAATTGTAATTTTAGTTTTCTCAAATTGTTAAAAAATAAATATACCAAAGCTTTATGTAATGTACTAAATTCTCCTTTCTACGGTTTTGCTAAATCCTAAATAATCTAAACCAAATTATTAGTACATTTAAAAAGTGTTAATTTGAGTTTTTGGGAGTATTTACCTGTCCTTGGTCGAGGAGTATCCTAGCGGCCAGCTCAGCATCCTGTAAAAACACAAGAAATGATCATTATTTCACAATGATTTGACTTTAGTGGGAGTGTAGAAGATGAATGAAGAACAGGACAGACAGAAGAAGGGCTTTGTAATGTGAGGTCTGGTGTGTAATTAAAACCCACATCATGGATAAGAGAGGACGCCAATTAAAAAGGAAGTGGGAGGAGAGAGGTGGAGAGGAAAACAGAAAGACAGAGCGAGATGGAGGGATGGAGGGATGGGATTGACAGAAGGAAGGATGAAATTAATGAGAGAGCTGCTAATTACAGCACAAGAGTAACAGAAGCTCTTGAAAATGATCTGTCTGGAGAAAGAGGAGGGTAGAGAGAGGAGGAGAAGAAGGAGAAGAGGGAGAAGAAGGAGAAGAAGAAGGAGGAGAAGAAGGAGAAGAATGAGAAGAAGAATTAGAAGAAGAAGAAGAAGGAGGAGAGGAGAAGGAGAAAAAAAAGAAGGAGAAGAAAAAGGAGAAGGAGGAGAAGAAGAAGGAGAAGAAGGAGGAGAAGAAGAAGGAGAAGAAGAATAAGGAGAAGTTGGAGAAGAAAAAGAGAAAGGAAGGAAGAGAAGAGAAATATTAGGAGAGGAAAGAGAGAGAACAGCAGGAGAAAGCGACGGGAAGGAGCAGAGAGAGCGAAAGAAAAGAGAGACTGAGGCAAAAGAGGAAGTGCTGTGTTTTAGTCTGGCAGAAGACAGAAAACTGCGTTAAAACATTTTAAAGATCACTGCGATATTGAGCTACAGCGTCCACATAATGTCCCACATGGATCATTTAAGTTCATTTTGGTTTTGTTGCTGTTGCCCCTTCAGTCCAGCAGGTGTCAGTGTTGAGCAGCTTTGTAACATGAGAAGACAGAGGGTCAAGTGCCCCACATGCACGCCCCTGTCTGAAGGACCAGCAAGAAACATCTTGTTTCTTTTTCTTTTTTTTCAGGGCCAGTAATAACAGCTTGAAATGCATTTAACTGAAAAAACTATGAACTGTATGTACAATATGCAACTTTATGGCTGGGGGTTTGTCACTTTCTTTTCTACATATTATATATAGATGCTGTGTCTGGAAAGTTCTGTATTATGATTCTATTTTACACTTGTTAAACTACAGGTGGGTTTATAAAAATACCTAGAAAAACAACACCTCTCCACAGATCTGACCTGTAACTTTGTGTGGTTTGGTCTCCATGATCAAAGAAATGTTTAATATTTTTGAAACACTTGACAAAGCTAAACATGCATATTTAATACTCTTATTTGCGGTTTACCATTTAGTACATTATTAATACAATATTTTTAGAGTGATACACATAGAACATACACACAACATCCTGAGCTTTTGGTTGGGGACTGCTTTTTTGTTGGGTGTGACCTGGTTTCTTTTGAATGATAAAGTAAATTGAAGTCAAATAAACAGACCAATAAAAACAAGGGAAATTGTTCTAAAATGGCCCCAATTATTATATTCTTGTTTTCGTGATTATCTTGTGGCCCAAATACTCGCGTTTTTTTCAATTAACCTTGACATCCCTAGTCCTCACGTGCACGCTCCCGTCCCCACGTGCACGCTCTTGTCCTCACGTGCACGCTCCCGTCCTCACGTGCACGCTCCCGTCCTCACGTGCACGCTCTTGTCTATGATTCAGTCTGAGCTCCAAACTAAATGAAGTCATATTTAAGGAACCTGGAATAACCTCCAGCTACAGTTACATAAGTCTTTATATGTCAACATTAACTACACCGGCTCTGCGCAGTCTGGTTGTTCTAAATATTACAGCTCCAGTGGTTAAACATAACTATTATATGTGAGAGGGATTGGATTTTATTAAGTAAAATAATAAAAAAGTGGCATTATACACTTAAAGGTCCTAAAACTGACTCTTTGTTAGCTTTAAGCCATTGTGTCTGTCTACATCTCAGCTCTGTTCCATGTTGTGATGTCATGAAGCAAAGGTTTTCAAGTTAACAGCTCCTTTTTTACCTTTTGTTTAGTAGATTGGGATTTCCAGGGCTGAAAGTATCCAAATGATTCTAATGTACATGTATGGAGTTTAAAAACACAATGGAGCACTTGTAGTACCACAAGAACAGAGCGTTTTCTTTTTGAGAACTCAGGGTTTGTGTGTTAAACATGCGCGAATGAAACAAAATACAACTTCAGTTATATTTATGATGAGGAATACACGTTATAACGGATCAGAAAACAACTTAATATGGGGCTTTAATGGTGCACTTTACAGTAGAGGGTTCAACCATCAGCTTATCATGTCATGACACTCCACAGAAAACAGCAGAAGACTCCATCTGGCCAAGTTACAGGTTTGATCTGTGGAGAGTTTCACCAATAAAATCACCTAAATAATACGGATAAATGGATAAGAGCGTGTGCCAAATAAGAATAATCGCTCAGTTTGGAACATTCCAGCCAAAACTATAACATCTCCATTAAGACAAGTCGATGATGGAATCAGACGACAAACTGTAAAAAGGATGAAGCGTGACGTCGCCCGATGCTTTTGATTATGGGGTCAATTTGGAGCCATATTAAGAATAGGGATTTATTAACGGACAAAATCGTGAAATAAAATGTTCATAATCATAATCAGGTAGAGTGTGATAATAAAAACAGGAGCCGAAGCACTAACCCTGTTCACTTTCTGTTTAGAACCCAGCGGCTCCTTATGTAAATTTATACAGTCCATGAACAAGACCAGAAAAAGACCAAAAAGTTCCAGAGAGCATCTTTAAATTTGATTATTTTACTAAGTTCACAGCACTTGTCCACCAACATGAAGGTCCCGTTAACTTATATGAAACCCGTCTCATATAAGTTAATGCTGACATT
>KN494240.1:8822-29222 GCA_000787155.1 Scartelaos histophorus | reverse complement strand
TAAGCACCGTGTTAAGCACCGTGTTAACAACCGCGCCAACCTGCCCGGGCTCCGGGAGCGCGGAGGAGGCGGCGGAGGAGGCAGAGGCTCCAGTGCGACATGAGGGATGCTCAGAGGTGAAGGATGGAGCTAGCATCATGCTGCTGCTGCCCACTGCTCATTAGATCCACTACACAGGCGACACTTTACTGGCAACATTGTTTAGTGCACAGAGCATAATCATCACACACCAAGGCAAAAAGTAGCAGAAAGTCAAAGTGCTGGACTATTACTGCAGTACTGAGTGCTGAGGAGGGCAGGCTACAGGCTGGCCTAAGCCTGTGCATGTAAGTTGTATAATTGTTATGTCAAAGCCTGGCTCTTTTAGGCTGTTCTCTTTAAGCCCACTGACAGGGTCCTGGTCATGTTTATAGCCTGTTTATTTAAGTTCAGGTTTCATAGGTCTGTCCCTATATTAATACCATATACCACAGTACCATCCAATATTTGTTTTTCTTTGACCAAGGCTAAATGAACAAGTAGGTTATAAGGCTCATGTTTCTATCCAAATCCATGATGTCCATGATGTTCAGCCTTCTGGTTTCTGCTCAGTTTTAACAAGGCGCATTTTTTTACATTCACTTTATTCTTCCAGTAAGTAAAGTAACAGAAGTGAAGTGCTTCAGTGCCGCTGCAGTTTGACCAGGCAAATTTCAGTTGTTCTGTTTGATACAGAATATTTAAACATGCCTGGAATAAAGATCTCCCTCTTGTGTTGTACGTCTTGGTTTTAATTTCTTTTCTGTAAACCCAAGGCCTTGCACTGTGCAGGATCTTTATTTGAAACTTGTTCACAGTTTCTTTTTGGTGAACTGTCTTTTGAAGGTTTGATGAGTCCTTGGAGACACAGACTTAAACTGGACTTTTGGTCTAAGCCTGTTTGTGTGGCCAGTTGTGTGTGAACTGTGTATCTTCACCATCTGCCCTTTTTTGCTCCTCACTGAACATCTTAATTGCCTCTGGACACACATGTTGTGAGTTTTTACATACAAATTGGGAAGATGGTCCAAATAAGTTGTGATTGCTCGCTGTTGTTGTCTTTACCTGTAAGACAACATGTCTGAAGTGTGTGGCAGTGTGACTGCTAACAAAGCCTCTAGTGTTTATTTTTACACTAAGAGACGGTGTCACCTTCACCATTAATGTAATTGGGATGTTGTTATTATTCAGTGTCATCACATTAGAGGAAAGCTCTGCTTCTATCTGTGTTTAATCTTCTGTTTAACACTCTTGTTTCAGCACACGCACGCACACACACACACACGTGCACGCACGCACACACACACACACACACACACACACACACACACACACACACACACACACATACACACACGCAGATATGTTTTAGACCTTGTTTGGCTTTTAAAAAGTTGTGAATGAAAGTCCATGGGAGGAACTCGTTGAAGTCCAAATGTGTAATGAAACTGACCGACCTGACCCTGTTCTGTTCTTAACACCACTAGATGCTGTGTGTGTTACTGCAGTCTGATAGTGCACCAGCTCTGGTCTGACAAAAGACCAGAGAGACCAAGAAAGACAGAAATAAACTAATATTTAAATCACAAGCGTAAAGTGCTTGAGAGCGGCACAGACAGACGGCCTAAGCTCTGTCACTAAGTGTCAGATTGCTGCTGTTGTGTTGACTGATGGATAAGAGGATCACATGTATTTGGGTCTTTATCCTGTGTCTCTGTGAGTCCACAGGGCTCAGTTCAACAGAGCAGCCTCCTCTGCACCTCTGGCAAAACTGTTACTGAAATGGGCAGATTTATTATTTTTTTTCTTGATATATACATGTCATTTGTGATTGTTGTATTTGGCATTGGTGTTTTGCCTTTTACCAATGAACATCATACAATAAAGGTCAAAGTATTTATGGCTTGATAGAAAATTATCACATTAAAGAGGACGACATAGTTCTAATGAACTTTAAACTATCTCTTATATGTAGCAAACAGTGAGAAATAAAATACAATTTTAAAATGAACAAAAGCTGTCAAATTGTATA
Organism: Scartelaos histophorus; assembly: GCA_000787155.1. NCBI lineage: Eukaryota > Metazoa > Chordata > Actinopteri > Gobiiformes > Gobiidae > Scartelaos > Scartelaos histophorus. The sequence goes on along the minus strand of KN494240.1, from coordinate 27,172 downwards.
TTTACACTTGGATTGCCTCATCATTAGTTTACTCATTGTATTAATTAATTGACACACGTTTAAGTGATCCTGTATTTTCCTGCAATGAGGCTTGTGGGTTCAGTAATATCAGTTTTCACCTACACACTATTCCCACCCATAGCTCTGTAATTACTTGTGATTATTTAAAATAAAATCATTAAAATCCTCCTGTCCTGATACTACCCCTAATGTTTAGCAAAATAAAAAAAAATCAACTCTACTTAAATTGACTAATTATGCTAATATGACTCATAGTTCACACTTAGTGCAGTTCAGTGGACCAAGTCAACTAACACTAATTGTAAACAAGTGTGTGTTAGGTTTTGCTTCAGCAGCTCCCGTTCAGTTATAAGGCTGTGTCTATGAGCAATCTGCAAAATGCTTGTCCAGTTGACAGAAAATTATTTTTCTTTTGCAATGGATCCTGCCTGAATGACTGAGTAATCACACAGACACCTACATGAGATGTTGGTATTAAAAATGTCACATAGACATTTTTTACAATGCAATTGCTACGGTGAATGCAATAAAATGAGACCCTCTATATATTTAAATTAGAACTTTAATATCAAAATAAAATGAAATTCTGTCAAGTGGATAAAAGGGAAGATGTTTCGCCACTCATCCAAGCGGCTTGTTCAGTTGTGGTCAGGTGTCTGGACACTGCCTTCAGGTGTCTGGACACTGCCTTATGTGTCTGAAGGGGGCGCTAGCTACACTGGAACTAACACCCTTTTTTGTTTACAGTTTCATTCAGTTGACTGAACTGTATTTTCTTTTGACATGGATCCTTCCTCGACCAGGGGGATTACACAGACTTTAGAACTTAGAAGATAAACATCAGAATTCATTTGTCAGTAAATATTATCCATTTGTTTGGTCTTAAAACATTGTCATGAAACATATGAAATCCCCTGCTGACAGCAGACGAGGCTGTGGTCAGCTACAGTCACATGACACAAAACAGAGCGACCCCCTCCCTGTGTCTTGTGGAAGCTCCAGGTTCACAGTGAGGGTGCGGATCTTATGGCTGTGATCATGGAAGCAGCGTCACATGTGGTCGCAACTGTCTCCAGGTAAATCTCCAGATGAGTTTCTCAGAAGCTTTCTCTCATTTCAGCCAAAGGGCACAGCAGGCCGCAAGTGCAAGACATGCTCAACAACACTAACAATGCAGCCGCACCATTTTATAGAAACTTAAAAACAGAAATGTTCCCCCCACATGCTGACAAGTGTCTGTTCAGGAAAAATAAACAGGAAAAAAATCCAAATGTCAAAGTGTCCATTTAAGGGAGCGGCGTGCTGTTATGTGCTTAGTTGTTTGGGTCCGGTTCTTTGGCAACGGGAGGTAAATCTAAATAGCCGTTTGGCTTGTTAGAGTTTGGAGAAGTTAGATGAGGCGTTGGCGATGCTCCATAGGCCAGATATGGGCTCATTAGGGCAGAGAGAGGATGGACAAACAGCTGGACATGTCTCTGCACACCCCTCGCCTCTCTGTGGACGCCCATATGTCTGAAGTGCCATGGTTGGCTGACGGCCCCCTCCTCAGCTCACATTCATTTACAATCCTTTTGGACATCTGCAGTCTTAAAACAACATTAACACACATTTAGTCTTCACAGGGTGCTCAGTCAGCCCCTATGTATAGAGCCACCATCCTGATTAAGTGCTCAACTCTTAAGTATTCTTCTGGCTCTGGCCTGAAAAAATCGACAAACAAAATCCTTATAATGATGCAAACTTCTCACGCTAGGCTTGTTGTTTCTTAAACTTATTCTTTATGTATTTCTTGGTTATTTTAGACTGATTGAAAGAAAGGCATTGTCAGAGTGAAAACTGGGCAATGAAATTCTTATTTGCTCGATCACTTGGGTAAAACAATATGCAACAGTAACAAACTTTTTTCTTTTGTTAGTTTCAATATTTTAAGTAATGATAATAAAAATTACTACTCTGTCGTCATTATTCTCTCACTCCACACTCAATGGTGGTCAGACACTTGTAGCCACAGCTGCCCTGGGGCAGTCTGATAGAAGTGATGTTACCAGTATGCACCATCTGACCATCACCATCGGTCATGCACACCACAATGTAGGTGAAGTTACCCCAGGAATCTATCCCCTGACCAGCGAATTACGGTGCTACTCATCTACCCACTGAACCACTGTCATAGATTATATTTTGGTTGATTTTAGTTTGTGTAATTTGTGCGATAAAAAAATAAGTTTTTTTTTTTTTAACAAATTACAATAACACATTTTGTGAACCTTCCTCTTGTTACATCTCACATTGTTTTTTATCCTTAAACAATGGCCTGTTTCATCAGAGCTGTATCTTTTTCTTGTGTGTACCAGAGTGAATTTGCCAGGATGTGAGAGGTATCAGGTGTTTGGAGAGAAGGATCTGTTGTCAGCTGTGAGCCGTCTAAAGGCAGATAGTGATCTTCACCTGTCAGTAGCACCTGTCAGCAGCACCTTTCACATTAAACACCAGAGACACAGGGCACTGGGCCACCCCTCTGTGCTCTACATACTGTCTAACTATAGTATCACTGTATGTCAATTGTGATCGAGCACAGTACAGCCACTGTTGTTTTAGTAAAACAGACTTTAAAAGCACCTGTGCACTCATGTTGTAAATGAAAACTCCTCTCTGACTCTTTAAGCTTTTTCACTCCTACCTGCATTAGTCCAATGCCAAAAATGTGCTGTGAGATCACAATTTCAATCTTATTATGATTCATGTGTACACATAAATATAATACAACATAAATAAGTGAACTGAGGAAGTGTGACATCACCCATAGCATTGGGCTCCAGTCAAATGAAGCTCATGAGGCTAACAGTTATGGGGGCAAATAAACATTAGGATAATGTAGAGTGGGTTAATATGACATTTTTTAGACCAGAATGACGAGGCTCACAGCAGCAGTTACGGAGAGAGGGTCACAAAAGTAAAGTCAAACTGAGGCACAGTTGATTGAGCTGGACGTGCCCCCATACTTCCTATTTGGAAGTGAGTATTTGGTTAGTGGGTTAGCAATGTCCATACAGTCTATGTGTAATCATCTTATATTGTTGTTAAGAAATAAGCACTTATCTTTACTGTGATTGGTTAAATCTGTCTGTCATAATCATTTCTCCAAATCCCATACCTTCCCACAGTTAGATTTTTATTGTCATTGCCCTAGCCTGGCCAGCCAAAATGACTTTCTTTCTGCTGGCTGGTGCTTTTAAACCTGGCACCTTTGTTACACATTTGTAATTATGCAGCTTAATTGGCACAAGCGAACAATAAACATTAGTTGAATTAAACCATAAGGGGTTCCATTTTGTAAGTATTCACGGCTGGGACTTTATTACCAGTGTTATGCTAATATGGATATTCATTTTTCCTCCAAAATGTTACTACTAAATAAAAGATTGAGTCCCTGCTTTACAAAGAGTGCCCACATACACACATTACAGGCATCATACACACACTTTCCCACAATGCAACACTGTACACTGTGGGTGCATCTATGGCTGTAGGCGAGCCCTTTAGGCAGGATTTGTCTATTGACCTTGACCATCGCACGAGAGACTCTGTGTGTGTATGTGTGTGTTTAATTATCCTTATGAGGACCGCAGATGAATATGGCAGTAGCCCAAAGCCCAGGAGAGACTTACATGGCACAGCACACACACAAAGAAGCACACGTGTGACGTCTGTGTGTCTGTCCACTGAGGGCCCAGTCCTACTACTCGTCTGTGTCCTATTGTGCCCTGATTCTAGGGCTCTGCAGTCTAAAATGTGATGAAACTTCCATTATATTCAGATTAGATGTAACAAATGGCTTTCAAAGATGTTTTTGGGTTGCTAATCAAATGGGTAAAAAAGCTACAGTATCTTGCCCCACTGCAACAAGATCCATAGGATTAAATTGTTCTATTGGATTCTTCATGATTTGGTCTGGATGTCAGCCAGATGTTGTCAACTTCTGCATCTTCTTACTATCTTTTTGAATTGACTTGGGTCTTTTAATGCCACATGATCAGTTTGTATCCTAATTCTGTACTGTGGAACATTCCAGACAAAGCAATAGCATTCCCATGGAGACCAGCAGGTGGCAGACTCTGTTTCAGAAAAGTTACAGAGCGGATCTTTTGCTTTTATAGCAACAAAACTATAGTTTAATCTAACTGACTTCCATTGCACATGCGTTTGTATAATCATGTTACATTGACTGTATGGCTCAGATTGCCTTTGTGTTTTTTCTCAGTTATTGAATGCACGTTGCCACATTGTGCTCTTTGTTGCAGTTGAATCTACAGGGTAATGGCTTTATTAAGTTAGTCTGGCAGCGCTGTGCATGTTCAGAACGACATACATGAGGTGTGTGTTTGTTGTTTTGGTGTGTGTGAGTTTGTGTTAGCATGTGTGTTTGTTAGCATGTGTGTGTATTAGCCTATGTGTGTGTGTTGGTGTGCGCTTGTGTGTCCCAGGTTCAGTGGCCCTCTGAGATCAGATGAAAGGAAAGCATCCTGTGACTGATCCTCTCCAAACAGGGGAATTGGACCTCCCTCTCCCCCACCACCTCCCCCTCTTGTCTCTCACTCTCATATCCCATAACTCCCTCTTTCTGTCACACTCGGCATCCTCACAGAGCATGTGACCCACTTTTACCACCCACCTCTCCCTCTCTCCCCCCGATCCCCAGGTCCCATCTGAAGACGGTCTGCGGAGAGCCAGCCAGGGGACCCACAGACCGAGATGGAGAATAAAGAGGCGCAGCCGCCTCCTGCCCGTTTCAGAAAGCATGGCCCCCTGCGATTTGCTTCCTAATGTTTCAGTAGTTGTTCCATCACTATGAATAAGTATTTGTAAATGGAGGTTATCTCAAAGACATGGGCCAAGTGAGGGGGAAAGCAAAACAGGAGGTGTGACTAATTTGTATGTTTTGAGAGTTCAGATTGTTCAATGCTTCAAAATGAATGGGAGTGAACAAATGGCTCTTCATTAACAGTTAAAACCCATTGTTATTGTCTAACTAAAGCTACTTGTGTCCCATACATTTCACCAACTCCAGCGCTCACATCATTATCTCGCTTTCCAAGTTTCATTTATGAAGATACAAATAGTCACTTTTGCTAATATCAGTTGAGCTTTGGGCCATGTTTACCACTAAAGCAACGTAATGAACATTTTCTTAACTCTAACTGGGGTTTAGTTAATGGCAGAAGGTAGATTTATAGTTGTCAAAGTGAAAAAGGTCCTGGGGTCCAAATAGCTCTAATGTGACTGTCTGACAGAGATGAGCACATAGTTGTTACCTGGCAAACAGCAGTGTGAGCTGTAGGTGTACTCTGTATCTTCCCTCTCCATTAGGCCATTAGTATTCAGAATGTGTTGCAGTGTTGCTGCCCGCCACTCATTCCCTAGATAGCGAATCAGCCGGCGTTGATTAATTTCAGCCTATTAGCACCCCTGGTTCCCCTCCCCCGACTCCGCCCAGGTTAAATCCCAGTGCAGAGGCGCGTGCACGTGCTCAGGCGGGGGCGCTGCTGGGTGAGCGATGGCACAGAGGTTGCCAGGGAGCCAGTTGTTGTCAGAGCGATATTAATGAGTGCTGCTCTTGAGCCCTGTGTATTTACCCCAGCCTTAAGTGTGCCTCTTTCATTTTAGTGAATGCTAAAACTCTCCACGTGTTATTGAGCGAGTGGACTTATGTGCGTTTGTGACTCTGTCTACAACATATGTCCGTTTAAACATATTTTGTGTGTTTGTGTGTTCGTCTGTAGCTGTGCGTGATATCCACCAATGCCACGGCCTGAGGGACAGGGACTTATGTGTGTGTGGGTGTGTGTGTGTGTGTGTGTGTGTGTGTGTGTGTGTGTGTACTGTGTACCATGCAGTGTGTGTAGTGTGTACTGTGTAGTGTGTATGCTGGCTCTGCTGAGGCCTGTCCTAGTTTCCTTTGCCTCACCAGGGAGCCAGAGGATCCAAGGAGTGACGCACATCACCTGACAGCCGCCCCACTGCTCCACGGCCCTGCTCTGTGTGAGAGATGTGAGAGCGTGTTAGCAGATCCATCAGTGCAGCCGTCAGGCCTCTGTGCAGGCCTCAGTGTGTCTTAATACAGTGGCACAGTTGAACCCAGTGAGTTTAGTCTTCTGATCCCAGAGCTGTGTGCGTGCGTTTGTGTGTGTGTGTGCGTTTGTGTGTGTGTTTGTGTGTGTGTGTGTGTGTGTTTGTGTGTGTGTGTGTGTGTGTGTGTGTGTGTGTGTGTGTGTGTGTGTGTGTGTGTGTGTGCGTGTGTGCGTGTGTGTGTGCGTGTGTGTGCGTGTGTGTGTGCTACAGTGGAGTCTATGGTCTGAGCTCTTCTGAACCTCATGGACTCAAGTGAAGCGGTTAAACAGTTTAACAGTAATAGTGCAGCTGTGAGTTTGCCTGAATCACATGACCTAGTACGGCTGTTACTGCTGTACTTCTACCATGTCTTTAAGAAATATTATATTTATAAAATATCTGTGAGGACAAGGTGGGTTAAAAGTGAGATTAAGGATCTTTTTCTTTTTGCAAGTTGTGTATTATTTTTATTCATCTATTTTAAAAAGGTGAAAGGTCAGGTTTGATGAGTGGTAAAATATCCATAATCACCTGAGGTGAGACTCGCTGCATATTCATTGTCACACTCGTCTATAGGCTCGCACTCTCAGGATAAAAAACTGTCATGAATATCTCATAGGCTGCTAATGCTGTGCGATACATCAGGTTCTGAACACATTAAAGTTTCACCAGCGCATTAGACTGCTAAGAAAGAGGATTGCAAGTAACGAGTTGTATGCATAATACTTGTGAATCTGAACTTTTTTCATTTGGGGTAAAACATCTGATATGATGTTTTCTACTTGCACTGTTACACTTGGAAGTTACAGTACAAAGTAACGTTTAACCATGTTTCTCCATCTTGGATCAGATGTATTATGTTTTCAATAATTCAGACTCTCTAATCTTTTGTTTTTGTAGTTTGACCCTGGTCTAATCCAGCTCCTGGTTAAAGGGGGGGGTCCCTCCTCTTGTGTCCTCTACTTGATAGTGCTGACCTGAGTGTTGGCCCCTGCTCCCACCTGCAGCAGCCTCTGTAGGCCCACTGCTGTGTCAGCTCCACTGCTCCACAGAGCAGATGTCATGACCCCAGAACCTGGCTACACCTGTCTTCATCTGACTGATTACATATTAACACCACACACACAGACACTGCTTGGATGGTCTTTTGACCTGGAATTTAGAAGGTCTAGTTCTCCCAAATGTTGCCCAGACCTCACCCATCTCTTTAATATTTGATAGATTAAAATTATTCTAATTCTCTTAAATATTTTTACTGCTAAAGAATAGTAATAGGGTGAACTTATTTGAGTTTGAACAAAATACATGTAAAAAAACAAGACTGACAGAGTTTTGATTGTTATTCTGTGTCTTGTACATTCATGCCTGTCCACATGAGCTTATAACACACTGTAAAACAATAAACAGATGGTTGCAGCCAAAACATGTTTTCAGCATTTTATAAAACAAAGTGAAATCATACAAATCATACAGGATATAAAATGTACTGTTTTCTGTCTGGCTTTATAAAGAAGTCAGTTTTATTTCATTACTAAAGCCTCAAAGTATTATTTATTGGTCAGCTAAATCAGGATTTGCTCAGAACTAACAAAATATTCTGAAAATCAAAATTAAATGGACAGTAAGAAAAGATAAAAGAAAAATGAGTAGTTTAACCGGTAACTGGTGATTGAAAGCTGTGGCTATTTTTACAGGAGTAGCTTACCACCAGTGAGTGTGCAGTGAATAATGCTCCTTAAACTGTCTTAAAGTGTCCACAGTGCACAGTATAAATCCTATATATTGTTATCATGATTATCATAAAGAGAGTCGGCATAGATGGTTGTGATTGTCCACATTTACAAGCAGACCCTAAAAGTGTGAACATTTAATATGTACATCAGTCCTAAACAAAGAAGACCACAGCCGATGAGAGAAACTGCATTACTTAACACATCTGATAAAATAACTCGCATTTAGTTGAAAACATAATTTATAAGGCATAATGCTTAGTTGGACTCCACTTTCTTTTTATTTTTAGTTTAAATTGTGACGTTTACCATACTCGGGATACAAAGGTTTGTGTTATCTAGATGCTTAGAAACTGAAATTCTCTTGAGGTTTGCACATTGCATGGGAATAGATGTAAGCTTTGCACCCAATATTCAGATGAAAAGCCACATGTGTATAAATATGTTCTGTCTGTTGTTTTTCCAGGTAAACGGCTCCAGGAGTGGATATGTGTCGTTCTGTGCCTCTTTCTTTTCATCATCAACTTCTCCTTCCTCGTCCTCCATTTCTCCACTGTTCACATCTTCAAGATCATCCTAGGCATTGGTAAGATGGGCTTCAGAACTAACTTTGTTTATTGCAATACATGATAAGAAACATGCTTATGAAAGTTTGTATTCTTGTTATTCTTACATTACACAGACCGGACTTGCTCTTTAATCATGTGACTTGTATTCCCAGTCCTAGGAATAGTGACAGCAGACTTTGCATCAGGAATGGTGCACTGGGGAGCAGACACTTGGGGATCTGTGGATATTCCTATAATTGGCAAGGTAAGCAGCTATAATGAAACATGTGTGGTACAGTCAAATGATCAACAGATAATTTTGTTTTTTCCTTCTTCAAAGATGTGATGGTCAGTTAAATCTCCCAATTTGTTCTTATACTAGGTGCAGTACTTAATTTTTAAACATGTTTTCTGTTAAATACAAGTACTACTGTTACGAAAACAACATAGTGGCTTTTCATATTTTTGCTGATTTAGAATTCATCTGTTTTTATTGCTCTATGTATGAAATCTGTAAGTTTTCTTATATCCTTATATCCTATAAAAAGTAAATTCTTATGCATACGTATTTAAATAAACCACTTGCATACATTTATAAAGGAGGGCATTAACTTGTAATGACACCGTCTCTAATTGTGATTTTAAACTATGTAAATTAGCATACAGTTTCCTTGGTATGTCTTAAGAAAGTCTCGAGTGTCCTGTCTCTGCTGGGATTGTGTAACCATGGCATCATGGTGGTTGCACCTTAGTCCCCTGAGCCTCATGACTGCCATAGTGATCTGGAAACGAAATGTCAGTCCTCACACGGGGCGCTCCCGGTGGACAGTGATGTCCACTGTTTCTCCCACTCACTGGCACACGCCCAGTGGAAATGGCCTCATGGTGAACTCCCACAAGCTGTCATCACACATGTATTATGTATGTACAGTGCATATGCAAGTGTGCTTAAAGATGGAGGCACATTTAATGAGATGACATTAAAACAAATCGCCCACATTAATGCACACATGTATTTGACCACCTTACCCACAGCCAATTAGAGAAAAGGTTATTCTTATTTCAGCCAATTAAAACATGTGTGATCAGGTGCAGCGTCTAGATTGGCTCAGATTGGTGAACTTTGTTGTGATTAATGGGACCGGTGTTTCATAGTTTATTTTATGAAATATTCATCGAATGTAATTGAAAAAAAATGTTGGAGGTCCTGATGATAAAGACACATGTGGCAACTGCATTTTGTTTGGACCAACCTTGTTCCGGACAATTGCTTTTCTTAAAATAACATGTAACACTTTCAGCCATATTGACAATCCTCCAGCAACACCGTTTTAATCTGTTTTCATATTGATTTGGCTTTGTCTTGTGCTTGGTAGTTCATTTTGAACAAATCAACCTCCTCATGCCAAGTCTAACTGCTTTAACTGCAGATAACTATAGGTGGTCCTTCTAAAAACACATTGCAATTTGCCTTTATCAATGGAAGGAAACAAAACAAATTTGAGTGAACACATGCAATGAAACGATAACAATAAACCAAGCTTGATTTTTATTTATTTATTTATTTATTTTTTTAAATGTAACAACACTGCTTTTTATTTATTTTATTACTACAGTGTCTTACAACTGCATCTTATTTGCGTCACACATTTTACCCTTGAACTAGATTTCTGGTTTAAGTCCAGGCGGTATACGTACACTGTAATCTCCATCACACACTGAAACTTATTTTAATCATTTGTGTTATTGTTATTAAGCTCCTGGTTAAGGTTTGAATATGTGACGGGTTCAAAGAGAATGCCTCCGGCTGATTGAAGCTGCTTTCAGAAAAGATGCTGCTTTTCTTCAGATTCAAGTTGTGTTCATAGAGTCTGTTGTGTTCATCAGTCTATCTTGCCTGTCATTTATTTACTTTAATTCTTTTGACATGTTTGCACCATATGTTATAGTTCATTCTTATAATGGTGGTTTTACCACACTACACAACATTGTATAGTCTGGGACCATCATTTGCATGGGTGTGATTGGCAGGGACATTAACCAATCAGAGACCCAATGCATGGTCCATTCCTGGTATGCGAACGGGCCACTGTGAAACTCTTGCCAGTTTGAGTTAATTAATGCTTGGTAAGTTTTTGTCAAATATTCTGTGACCTGTCAGAGCTGTGTGAGTCAGTGCATGATGACCCCAGTATTAGGGTAATTCCAGTACAAGTGGAACCTGCCTATTACTATGGGTTGGTAATGTAGGTGATTGTAGATAAAAGTTTGCATTATCCCTTCTAAATGACTGGGGAAGTGTCTACAAACATGGTTTTCAGAGGTATCTACAGACAGTTTTCTCTAAATATTCACAAACCAGAGTATATGTTTTTTGTTTGGAATTTTCCCAGTAGTGCTTGTTCTTGGTGAGTCTCTGGGTTGTGCGGTTCTCCTGTCGTCACCATGTCGTTGTACTTTAATTGACTCAACAAGGATTTAGCAGCCTCTAATGGCTCTGCTTTGAGGACCTAGTCATGCTCATTAGCTTCCAATGATGCTCGATTCACAGTGAAATTTGCCAGATGTGCTAGTAGTTTGGGGATATATACTATATCTTTAGTTTGGGTTCTCTGTTTATTGTAATGATTCATATATATACACATGTATGTTTTCCTTTTTCTTTTTGTATAGTCCAGTTACCATATTTATATAGTTATGCAGATTTAAGTGTCAGATGATGACAGAGAATAATAAGTGAATTTAGAGATTGACAGTATACACAACCACGTATTTAAGCTCAAAGTAAAGAGTGAACAAAAAGAATGAGACTAAAAAGCAGTACAGGCCCGGGGTCACAGAGAGAAGGGGGTGGAGGGGCGTGCCTGTGCAGCAGTGGGACAGCGGCAGTGTCCGATGTGAGCTGATGATTAGTGGACGTCGTGCGAGGTGTCCATAAACCATGTGGGATTAGACACGTGGCCGGCACTGGCCCGCACTGGCCCGCCTTTAACTGGGAGCACTGATTTGGCCCTGACTCGGCACGACCTCTGCCGCTCGGCCCCTTTCATCTGACTGAGGGTTTGGGCCAGAGGCGGGGGTCTGCGGGGCATCCAGCAGAACAGTCACACCAAAAGGGAATGGCCACATAATTGTGCCGATATCCACAGATATGTTTTCAGTGACACCTACCAGCCATAAACACCAGATAGGAGCGTGCTATTGGTTTTGAACGGCTGCAATAATGAGTTTTCACGCTGCTGCTGCCACAGCGGCACACTCACACGCTTGGACACTTATGCAAACGTTCCTTTTTGCCTTTTCCATTGAGAGACATAAATTATCTTTATCCTGTAGTTTTTGTCTCTTTTGTGCTTGTGAGATTCAGATTTGGTCTTTCATTTGAGACCCCCGTGTTCTCTCAGACAGGTGTCTGCCTCTGCACAATGCAGGAGCGGTGTGTGTGTGTGCGTTTGTGCCTCACATTTGTCTATGGGCCATTTGTTTGTATGAGTGTGTGGTGGGAGGCCACTGCTGTTCAGTGGGTTATTAGGATGCTGGATACGAGCTTTGGGGGGCACACAACACCAGGCACCTCTGTGTACCAGTGTGGATGACTTTCTTTTGCATAAACACCATTATTTCACTCAGTTTTCATTTGCTACTATCCATTTGCATTTTGTTATATTTTGCAACGAAGTTATATGACTAAACCAGTCCTGATTTAACAATCCTAATATGAGATAAGCTGATCGCTTCATTACTGATTGACTTTTTCTTTCTTTTTCTCTGCAGGCTTTCATCCGGCCATTCAGGGAGCACCACATCGACCCCACTGCCATCACTCGCCATGACTTTATTGAAATAAATGGCGACAACTGTATGATCCCCATCCTCCCTCTGGCCTACATGGCCTACAAGTTCCTCACTTACTCACCAGGTACAAAAGCATTTAGGATCTTCACAACCTACTGTGAGGTTTTTAATATTTGTGATAATTATTTACAAAGTCTTTGACTTTTTTACCACATCATCTGCAGCCACACTGTGTCAGAGCAGAGTAAAGTGTGAGGAAGGTCGTCTGAGGCTTTAGACATCAGAGACATGTGTTACAGGACAGGAGGGAGTGGAGCTCCCACAGTGAGGGCCATTACTGCAGAGCACTGGGCAGTGCCGGCGGTCACCCTTGGTGACCACTAGGTGACCACTGGTGACCTTAGAGCAGAGGGCATCACTGTGGCACAGAAAACTCTTATTGAGCAGGTGTCATGTGCCCTGCCACGACTTACACCTGCTCTCATAGGAAAGGTCACAAACGGACAACCGTAGATATATGTAGTCTTTTACCTGAACTATTTTAAACCCAGTCCTCCTGGATTGTGCAGTATAAATACTACAACACTTTTATCAGCACAGCTTCAATTTTGTGTTGCCTTTATCACAGTAGATAATTAAATTATTCTATTAATGTTGCTAGCGAATAATTAATAAATGTGGACAAGCTTGTAATTGACAAATGTATTTGCTCATATATTTGGTTATACTAATGCGTTACTGATGCTTTTTTCCTTGAATAGATATACTTTAGGACATTATATATTGCCAGGCATATCTGACCCTTGAAGTCATTGAAAAGTGTGTGGATGGGAAAAGTTTCAGGTCAAATGTGTTTCTAAAGTAGGGACCAATGAAACAGGGGGCATAGGCTGCACAGATTAAACTTAAACACAGAGACGTGACATTCACAGCTGACACTCCACAGGCCGTGAGCAGTGGAGGGGTCAGTGGCCACACGCACACACATGCACACACACGCACACACATACACACACTATGGGCACACCTGAAGAGGCCACGGCTCAGACCACACACGGGGGCGGTACAATGACATGGAAACCTGTCAAGTCAAACGTCTAACTGTTTCCAACGGTCACAGACAAAGACGGCGACATCACGGCACAGGAAGGAGAAAAGCTGAGAGGTGACATCTCCAGCTGTGATGTCGCGGTGGAGCTGGGGTCACAAGGGCACTGTTAAAAGCGAAGGAGACAAGGATTGAGATGGACCACGGAGGACAGCTTTAGTCAGGGACAAAATCCCCAGTAAACTGTATTAAGACTGTAGGCCTTTAGTTGCTTAGTCGATTAACTGGTGGATGGTGCCTTAGTCAACCAAAATTTGTATTGGTAGATTAGTCATTTTATGTATTTAGTTAATTACTAATCGGCAAACAATGGCATCCAGTCCACAAAACCGCGCTATTAATGCAGTTGGTTGGATGGTATTAATCCAGTTTCTTCTTTGACAGTAAAAAGGCAAAAGTTGATCCTCACATGTGTTTTTTACATTTCAGCAGTACGCGGACCAGGATAAAGCTGCAGACTAGCGATAGTGACTCTACTTCCTGTGTACTTTATCGCCAATCTTTTATGCTTTAAAAATCATATATCTGAAGTATTGCACATCATTTCACAAATAATGATAACGCAGTTTTGACTTGTATTTAAACTAGAAGTGCAGTGCTCTGATCTTTTGAACACTTAAGAGTCTCGAAGTGAGGGGATTTATTGTATACAGGAAACACTTGATGCAATCACACTCGCAACTTTATATTCTGTGGTCTGCAAACAAATAATCCCGCTGCAGTCTTTGCGATTATTTCATAAGGTTCTCCTCGTGTCTGTGGTGTGCGCTTTTTGTTGCATGTTTAAAGGTCGTTTAAGACCAAAAAATCCTGTAGTGTGTAGCAGCCTTAAGACAATAATGGGTGGGTAATTTAATAAAATAAAATAAAATATATTCACAGTTTAACAAAAGTAAGTAATTATTAACAAAAAGTTAACTTTTAGTAGTTAATTCTAGTATCTATAATTTGTGTTAATATTCCAATCAACTATAGCTCAGACGTTATCAAATAGGCCTAATACTACAAATAAGAAAAAATGCCCTACAAATGCAAAGGAAATATACACACACAATATTATTTAGCCCGAAAATATCCTAAGCCCTAAAGTTACTATGTATTGAAGTGTTGACACAAGCGTAATTGCATGTACTCAGGATGTAATTGCCATGACCATCCCTAATGCTAATTTAATGTTTGAGTCACCTTTAAATGTGTAAATAACTGTGGTGATAATAATAATGAGAACGCTTTATAATGTACACATATTAATCAGCAGGACGGCTCGCTTGTTGACAGGCAGCGTAATCCCGCTCTAAATTAGTGCTAATTGGATGCCATAGAGAACCTGTGGGTAGTATATCCATTAATGTAATTTTAACATATACGGAAAAGAGCCCTTATACTTCTTTTTTTGACAGTTGACAGTTCTTCACCATTAACCACCAAAATGTGAAATATTGATCTACCTAGTTTAAATTAAACACTCAAGATAACAAATGGTTGTTTCCTTTCAAGGTTGCATATTACACTATTTTCTGGTCTATTTTTTCTTCATCCAAAACATACCTGAAGTTGTGCTTTTATTTCATTCACACATGTTTAATACACAAACCCTGCATATTTAGGCTGTGACCTTTCAGCCTTAAAACACTCTGTTCCACCTTGTGATGTCACGTGATAATGCAGGAAGTACTCTGATGTGTTTTTAAACTCCATGCACCCTCACTAGAATAATTTGGATGGATTCACCTCTGGAATTGCCAATCTGTACTGGATTTAGGTAAAAAGGTTGCTGTTAAATTAAAAAGTAACACTACATGACATCACAAGGTGGAACAGAGCATTCTGAGCTTTGGAGATGTAGACAGATAATGAAATAATAAAGGATTAATGTACTTCAGACGTGTGAATGAAACAAAAGACGACTCCAGGCATGTTTTTGGGAGGTAACAGCATGACAGAGCTCACAAGAGGCATTTTTTCTTGATTTAGGACCTTTCACTGATGTAGTACTAAATTACTTAAAGTACTAAATTGGTAATATTTGTTAGTAATTATTATTAAGTAAGTAACACGTAAATAATAACCCAAGTTACATTCAAATTAACACAAATATGAAAAATGACTTATTGACTCTGAAAGTGGAAAAATCCCATGTGGCCCTGAATGCAGCATTAATTCTAAATCATAGCACTGACATCCGTACTAAAATGCCTGCAGCCTCGTGACCGTTCTGTTTCTGTCTTTTCTGAGGATGAAATTTTAATTAAATCGGTGTTTCGAGAGGACATCCACATCCCACCGCTGTTTTCTATTCCCCTGTCTCCACCTGAGCTCCAGCTGCACCTACCTCCAATAAAATCAGGCCACATTTGACTGTAGACCCCGGGGAGCCACTAAAGGAATAATGTGTTGTTCTTTTTGAAAGGGGGGAAGACATTTGCAGTAGTTTTTTTTTTTTTTTTTTAATTTAAGGGTGCTGGTGATGATTTGTGGTTAGATCTTTGTATGTCTTTTATTCACAAAATCTCTGGTTATGGGGCCTTGTGTTAAATATTTCTACTTGATTGCAGACGTTAAAGGGCTCATGTTACACTATTTTCTGATCTATTTTCTGATCTATTTTATAATGTTTCCTATTTCGTTTCATTCACACACTTACCACACAGGCTTAACTTAACACAGGAAGAGCTCCACTGTGTTTTTAAACTCTGTACACCTTCACTAGAATCATTTGGATAATCTCAGCAGAGGAATTGTCAATCTCTACTGCACTAAAGGTAAAGAATAGCTGTTAACTTGAAAACTGCTTCATGACATCATTTCACGCTTTGGAGATGTAGACACGGGCAGAAGATGGATGGATGGATGGAGATGTAGACAGACTAATAATAAACAAAATAAATGTGTGAATGAAACAAAACACAACTCCAGATATGTTTTTGATAATGAGGTAACATTATCACATGGCTAAAAGCTCACAAGAGTCAATTTTGTGCAGTATAATAGCCTTTAGTAACCTACAGCCTCACTCTCCCTTATGTCTTGGCATATAGTTGGCACAATTGGCAGTAAACGTAAGATGCCAATTGTGCAAAGCTAGTGTTTGCAGTAGCCTTAACTGCATTGAACCCAGTCATTGTGTAAGATTAGGAACTTTTGTAATTTTTGTATGCATACAATGAGGTTATTCTGTAGTTATGAGTAAAATTTAAAGGTCCTATATTACACAAAATTTACTCTTGTGAGCTTTAGGTATTGTTATAATGTTGTTACCTCATTATAAACATACTTGGAGTTGTTTTGTTTTATTCACACATGTTTGAGCAACTCTTTTTGAGTAATATTATTTGTCTGTACATCTCCAAAGCTCAAAATGCTCTGTTCTACCATGTGATGTCATGTAGTTGTAGTTTTCAAGTTAAGCACCTTTAACCTTTAGTTCAGTAGAAAATGGTTATTCCAGATCTGAAATTATCCGAATGATCCAAATAGTGAAGGTGTATGCATTTTAAAAACACAGTGAAGCAGTGTTTTTCCATATTACATCACAAACTGGAACAAGGAGTTTTCTGTTTGAGAGACATCAGACTAAATATGCAAGGTTTATGTGAATGAAAGGAAACAACATTATAACAGACCAGAAAATAGTGCAAGACCCTTTAAAGAAGCAAAGTAATCTTGACTGGAATGAGTACTCAGTGGTATGTTTTGTACATTTTCCTCCATCACAGAGGCCTTGGCTACATCTTATCCCTGGGACTGCTACGTCTTTGCTCTGGCGGTCTTCGTAACTCTGACAAATCAGATCCACAAATGGAGCCACTCGTACTTCGGGCTCCCGCGCTGGGTCCGGCTGCTCCAGGACTGTCACCTGGTCCTGCCCCGAAAGCACCACCGCATCCACCACGTCTCCCCACACGAGACCTACTACTGCATCACTACTGGTCAGTAACAAGCAAGTGTAAAATGTCTCTGTTAAGTTGATTTTGCATACTTGTTCTTCAAATTTTGGATTGATTTTGCGATACAAATTGGACAATTTGTAACTACCGTATTTTTCGGACTATAATGTGCATCTAAAATCATTACATTTTCTCAAAAATCAACAGTGCGCCTTATAATGTATGACCTTTGGTTTTGTTTATTAACCTCGAACCGATTTTATGTCGTACATTATGGCTAAAATAACGTATTACTCCGCGATTTGATGTTGTCCACATTAGTCTAATAACGTATTAGTGGGCGAGTCAGGAGGAGTAATATGTTGGCGACATATAGGGCAACATACCGGTAGTTCTGCCGCGTGCTGTACAAGGACCCAAAATGCACCTGTTAAGAGACATGCACCATGCAGATTTCAGGTTTTGTATTTTTGTGTTAAAACTGAACAATGTTGAGAGGGATCCGGGCATGTTTGATGCCCAAATCACCCAACTGTTAAACTTGTATTTTTGTGTTAGCTACAACTGAGAGTTATTGTAAATTATAAAGTTCTGTTTATCCGACACGCGTTTTGTTTTGCTTATTGCGCCTTATAATCCGGTGCTCCTTATGTGTGGACAATGACACAACTGACATATTATTTGATGCTGCGCCTTATAATCCGTTGCACTTTATAGCCCGAAAAATACGGTATATACCAGGCAAAAGCATTGCTCTGTTTTATATAGTTTGCCTGAATACTGGCAAAAGCTACCCAAGATTCTCACTGAGTATGTGTTGTCTGGGTGGCCATCTTCTCTTGTTGCAATCAGCTGATGACTTTATGTCCAACAAACCTGACAAAATGGCCGCTGTGTCTGTACGTAGGTCTGTCTGTGGGCATCTTATAAATAACTAAGAGAAGCGTTTGTGTTAGCGTGTGCGTGCATATCTTCAGAGACCGGTGTCCTGTGTAATAGATCCACATCCTGTATTCTGTGTGCATCTGGGTGAGGGGGGGTGAGGGGTGGATGGAGGAGAGGAAACTCAGGGGGGCCCGGGCCGGTACGTCACCCGAAGCCCCAGCGGACGACAGATGTGTACGCTCCTCTGCATACTCCAGCATCTGTGTGG
>JACN01082427.1:0-13678 GCA_000787155.1 Scartelaos histophorus | reverse complement strand
CCCAGACTCCCCAGCCCCAGGGAGCTCAGCCCGCCGGGGGACAGCAGCAGAGGGGGGCTGGAGCTTGGAGTGCCCCCCGTAGGACTGGGGGTGTGGGCCAAACTGTCCGGAGAGCGAATTCCCCGGTCTCCTCCTCCAGAGAGGCCCAGGGCGCAGAGCAGGCTGCCCCCCGTGGACTTGCCCCCCTCGGACAGGTGAGGGCTCGGGGTGTGGTTCATGGTGAGGGGTGGAGGAGGGCGATGCAGGTGGGTGGTGTCGACACTGGATTTTAAGAAAACATCGTCTCCTTTAGACGCTGATCAGTCTGAAAGAGACAAGAGGAAAAAAATAGATTTGTAAATATTGAAACGTTCCAACATTTTCCAGACTTTTTTTCCATTCAAAAGATTTAATTTTAGTTTAAATTATTAATCACTATGGCAATGGTGTTGACAATTTTTTTCTTAAACTCATGGATAAGAAAGAAATATATAGTTTAGAAGTTGCGTTAGTTAGTTGCGTTAGTTCCAACATTTTCCAGACTTTTTTCCATTCAAAAGATTTAATTTTAGTTTAAATTATTAATCACTATGGCAATGGTGTTGACAATTTTTTTCTTAAACTCATGGATAAGAAAGAAATATATAGTTTAGAAGTTGCGTTAGACTTGGGAACATCTTGATATTTTGCAGTGACATTATGCTGGAGTTGTTCTACATGAGCGAGTGATGGAATAATAAAGCTTCTAACAGAGTAGTGCCTCCGGTTAGCATCACACTCCAAGGCAACGTGGATGACATCAGCCGCAAAGTATCAGTAAGGATGTATTTCTTTTAAATAGCTTTAAAACATTCACGTTGGCAATTGTATTTTATGATTTTGACTCAAACAGCGAGGACCTGTTTCCAAGACGTTCCCCTCATTTAGTTTTAGAGCTCCCCCTGGTGACAGAAGCAGGTATGAAGCGTGAAAAAAGCCTTTGAGCAGCCATTTGGCATCAGCGCCGTCATTCTAACGTTCTGTACGCGTAGTGGGAACAGAAATGCTGAAAGTCTGGTGGTTTATGGACTTGAAAACTCTGCAGGAGACTTTTGGATTTCTCATCTATTATGTAACCATCCTGGGAAAATGCTACAAAGGAATTTTTAATTACTTCAGAAAGACGACCCCGTAAGCTGTATTAATAAAACAAGCATGAATGAACTCAACTCCAGGTATGTTTTTGATGAGGCAATGTTATAACATGATTAACATGAGCCTGAGAAATGACAAATTTGCTTATGCCATAGTATTAAAGCATAACAGAATATAGGGATGGAACAAGATCAAAATCTCTCTGTACAATGTCTTCATGATATGTATTTAATGGCTGGTTATTTATCGCAGTGGTTTGTGGAGGCTGACAAAATTGTGAATATGCTACTTTTTCCTTTTAAATGCCTTTGGTGCCGTTATCATATGAAGAATTAAGCTTTAAAAGTGTTTAAAACAACAGCTTATTTGATTTAAACAGTTTATTTCAAGATAATTTGTCAAGTGAAATTATCTTAATTTTAAGTCATTTTCTGATAGATTTAAGTGTTTGTATCTAAAGCTTTTTTTGCTATAATTTGACTATTTTTAAAGTAATTTTAAAGTCCTGGTTTCAGTCCTGGGTCTGGTTTCAGTCCTGGTTTCAGTCCTGGTTTCAGTCCTGGGTTCAGTCCTGGGTTCAGTCCTGGGTTCAGTCCTGGGTTCAGTCCTCTGGGTTCAGTCCTCTGGGTTTAGTTGTCCTGATTCAGTCTCGTTTCAGTGCTGCTTCAGTTCTGGTTTAGTCCACCTGGGTCCAGTCCTGGGTCCAGTCCTGGGTCCAGTCCTGGGTCCAGTCCTGGGTCCAGTCCTGGGTTCAGTCCTCCAGGTTTAGTTCTCCTGGTTCAGTCCTCTTTCAGTCCTGCTGGTTCAGTCTTCCTGGTTCAGAACTGGTTTAGTTCTGGTTTAGTCCTCCTGGGTTCCGTCCTGGTTTAGTTCTGGTTTAGTCCTCATTTCCTGATGTAATCTGCACTGACAACACCAAAAGATCATAGGTCAAGTAATTCAAAGTGCTTTACACAATAAGAAAGACATAAAAATCACAAAAAATACATTAAAATCACCATAACTATTAATTTAAGCAAAGAGACTTGTAATTCAATATATCGTGATGGCCTCCGATAATATTGTAGGTCTTTTCACGATATTTCCATTATTGCTACAACCCTAATAGCATAATAAAAACCCTCTTTAATGTCCAAATTTATATAGTATTGACTTTTTGTAGGAAGAAATGATAATATTGTAGGTCTTTTCACGATATTTGACTTTTTGTAGGAAGAAATTAAGAAATAACCATCCTAATACTTCCCAGTACATCCTAAATCCTTAAATTACCTTAACTTAAACTTCCATAGGACAGAAAGTACAGAGTTTTATGGTAAAATCGCGCAGAATAACCCCACATTCCCTTAGTTCTCATCAGTAAAAATCAGCTCCAGGTTTACTTTGGCTTTTGGATAAATGATAACCACATGTGACAGTCTTTTGTTGTTGATTTATTCGTCCTTTGAGCTGTGACAGGAAAAGATCTGCACTATGTAAAACAACAGTGTGTCTGGAGGATTGCTTCACTGGATTTTAGTTTTGCGCGAATATACTGCGATCTGAAAGTAATTTGCTTTTCAGTCCATTCAAATGTTTTACTGTTGAATTCTATGTATTTTGTCACTTACACTGACCTCACCTTGACAGAGAAGTTTTAACTTTCACAAAAGATTTAAGACACAGCGAGGGATTGTTTTGAAATAAATCCGATACGGTAATTGAAATTTGAAGACCGTGTTCATGATTTGGAAGTTTAAAATAGTTGCTTTCGTGAATATATTTTTGTTTGTCTGAACTCGGCCGATATTTGCACATTTTAGATATTTTAAATCTTCAGCACAAGCCAATATTTTTTTTTGACCGATCTCCTGCCTATAAAAAAAACAAACAAAAAACGCACAAAGCTTTATTTGAACACTGCACATAACGGAACTCAACATGAATGTGACAGAGTGACCCCGTCGAAGTCCGCGCTAACCTAAACACGCCCAAACACGCCCGCGCTAGCCACTTACCTGTTTCATCCACTTTGCTCCGTGTTCCGCTCATTTTCCCGTGCCCGGCCGTACGCTTCGCTCCCCGCTCTAGTTCCTACCCGAACACCACCGCAGTCGTCTTGGGTGCACACAAGTCCACTGTTGAACCATCCATATCCATAATTTTGTCCGCCAATAAACGTTACCAGTAAACATCTCCCGACCGCGCGCTTCACTGTCAAACAGAGCGGCTTTTGCTCACTTCTTATTTCCAGGTTCATGCGCAGGACACATACACCATATATATGAAAGGACATAGCTAACGCGTTAGCCGCGCGTGCCAAACAGGAAGTGCTCCAGGAGGCTCTTCCGGCTCCTTCTGACTCTGGCTCCCATTGACTTACATAAATATTATTTTCCCTAGTGCTGCTAGCAGTGCAGAGACATGGCCATGTTGTTAAATATATTTTTGTATATTTTTGTATTTTCCTATATTTTTGTTGTCACAATTGAGATCGGTTTTAATGGAGAAAACCCTTAATTTTGTGTTAATTGGAGGAGCTTTGGGGGATAAAAGAGCCACTCTCCCTCCCTCAGTCAGTCTGGGACCAGGACTCGTACAAGGAAGGTAACAACCTGCATTATTGTAGAGACTATGAAGCATATTTCTGCTGTTGTGTGTCTGTATAGGCTGTAAATAGTGTTCCCTTTGTTTCACTGTCTTTGTATATAGCACTCTTCAAACTTTTTCATTTTGGGAATATTCTCATTAAAACATCATCCAACAACATCCTTCTGACTACGCCATCGTTTTTATCCCAGAAGAGAACCTTGTCACAATGAATACAAGTTTGTGGTTAAAAAAAGAGGTAAATTCCATAATTTGGGAGAAAATAATAAAAATTTGTCCTGCGTATTGGCCCCAAAATATCGGCAGACCTTATCGGGCATTGGTTTCTCTGGAGTCTAAGCAATCAGCATCGGCAATGAAAAAAAAAAACAACCTTTACCACACCAAGATAACTGCACACAATATCGTAAAAAAGAAGGCATATGTGTGAATTTGAATTAATTTTGGATAATAATCAATATTAGCCCAAAAATATCGGAAGACCTTATCGGACATTGGTTTCTCTAGAGTCTAAACAAACAAAAATTGGTCAGTTTCTGCTTTGAACATAATGTAATTGATTAAATATCCAATTCAACTTTAAAAAACCTAATTGAAATACTAAAGAAATGCCTTCCTATCCAATGTCTGATTTATCTGACATTGAACTGTAAGCCAAGAAAGCCTTTTTAATCCAATAGTCGTTACTCGTTAAAGGTTAAACGTCGTGCAACATTTCTATTGGAGAGCCTGTTTGTCTGGAATGTTCCACAGCATGGCATTAAAACCATCTATGACCATAAGACGTGATACAGCAGGGTTAGATACAGCAGGGTTCCTACAGGTTTCCTCCAGTTAAATTCAAGTCTTTTAAAGATCTTTTTTAAGACCATTTATATAAAAACGTAATACCTATTTCACGGCCTATTTCACAGACCTACAGGCAAAGAAAACGGAATTCTTTAGTTTAGTTAATTTACTTCTCAAACAAAGGAATATGGGGAGTAGAGAGACTTTTTGTGTAGCATAAAACAAAAATGGTGACATAAAACCAATGTTAAAAAAGCCCAAAACTACAACATAACGACTTTAGTCAAACTTTGTGTTCTGCTGAGATTGTCTTTAATTTTTACTTATTTGTGGTGCTGTAGTGCGTGATTTTCAGTGACGTGTTTGGAGTATTTTGTCCATTCATCTGCCACTTTATATTGAAGCTACGTTATTCAACCAAATAACGGTGGTTGACAAATTAAACTTTTGAGGAGAAATGTGATACGGAGAAGTTACGTCCTGCACAAATTTTAAGACCGAGATATAAAAATCCAAGACTTTTTAAGGTGTCATTTCAAAATTCATAAATTCAACGCTTTTGTGGCTTTTTAAGGCACCGTGGGAACCCTTGTCCAGAGGTAAAATTTCAAATGGGTTCAGTCCTGGGTTCAGTCCTGGGTTCAGTCCTGGGTTCAGTCCTGGGTTCAGTCCTGGATTGAGTCCTGGATTCAGTACTAGGTTCAGTCCTCCAGGTTTAGTTCTCCTGGTTCAGTCCTGTTTCAGTCCTGTTTCAGTCCTCCTGGTTCAGAACTGGTTTAGTTCTGGTTTAGTCCTCCTGGGTTCTGTCCTGGTTTAGTCCTAAAAACTGTTATTTCCTCATGTAATCTGCACTGACGACACCAAAGGATCATAGGTCAAGTAATTCAAAGTGCTTTACACAATAAGAAAGACATTAAAATCCCCCCAAAAATACATTAAAATCTATTAATTTAAGCAAAGATGGCCTCCGATAATATTGTAGGTCTTTTCACGATATTTCCTCTATTGCTACAACTCTAATAGCGTAATAAAAACCCTCTTTAATATCCAAATGTATGTAGTATTGACTTTGTATAGAGAAATGAAGAAATAACTATCCTAATACTTCCCAGTACATCCTAAATCCTTAAATTACCTTAACTTAAACTTCCATAGGACAGAAAGTACATTTTCACCCTAAAACACAACACACGTAATTGGCTAAATCCGTTTAATGCCATATTGTGAAACATTACAGGCAAAGCAGTAAAACGATGGAGACCCCCCAGAAGAAAGTTTACAAAGTGCATTTTTAATTATTATTAGCTCAGTTGTTTAGCTTCTGATTAGCATTACTTTTGATTGTGCATTGAAGGAAATCGTCCATTGTGCTTTGCAGCAGCCGTGGCCCAAAGCAAAAGCAACTTCAAAACCCGACAGAAGAAAGGCCAAGCTCAAATCAAACTCAGACTCGCTTCTCTTTTATGAAATCTAAACCAGTTTGTAAAAAATCTGTGCCTTATTGAATTGTTTTAAACGAAAGCCTCAAATGCAACTTAATACAAGTGCGGAGGACAGCTGCTGACCATGACAGCGGCGAAATGAAAACCAGAAATGACAAAAGCAAACCAAATGGACTTGACTCTAAACCAGAACGATTCTATTTTATTTGCAGACCTGAAGACTTGAGACTGCAGTAGCTTTTTGTTCTCACACCTTATAGCAGATGGAGCTTTCAACACGCACGTTTTGACATATACTTTTGCATGTACTTGTGTTGTCGCCGCGCTAAAAACCAATACTCAATACCGATTCTGATACCACAATGACAAATTAAAAACTCTTTAAATAATACAATATGATTTTTAACATTTAATCATGCTACTTTTTTTCTGTGTAATCAAATGTATATCCAGTTTCGATAATTGTTTTATTATATTTGATACTCGATACTTTTAACAACCCTTATGTCATCGGTATGTAGCTGTAAAACATGATTCAGAAACACCAAACATGTCCATTGAAAAGATTTAAAAACTTAATTTGGTGGGCGTGTGCTTTAGGGGTGTAAGAAAAAAATAAATTCAGTGATATATCGTGATGCTTCATTGCACAATTCTCGAACCGATTCACAATCCATTTTTAAGTAATATTTTTACATTATATTTACATTGATTGTTTGGATGATTTTAGACTTAGACAAACTTTACTGATCAACAAGGGAAATTATTTAGGGAGTGGAACTCACACGTCACAATATAGAATAATAACAGAAAGTAAAAATATAAATAGCAATAATAAATTCTAAAATAAGTCACATTATAAACATTTTTATAAATTATATTTCATACAATTGTGTTCTCATTGACTGTAGTAATACTAAAGTCAATACTGATAAATCGCAATATATCGTCCTGTGTTTTAGTATCGGGATATATCGAATCGTGACATGGATATCATGATATATATCGTATCGTGTCATGCATGTCACGATTCGATATATTTCCCAATGATAAAACAATGGATGATATATTGAAATTTATCAATAATTACAACTAATAAAAGTACAACTACATCTTCACAAGAACAAAATTGTATGAAATATAAATTATTACCTTCTTAAAATCATGAAAACTGCAAATTTTTGTGAAAAATATTATTTAAAAAACAGATTTAGATGCATTTTTAATCGATTCGATAATGGTGCAATGAAGTATCACGATGTATCACGGAATCGATTTTTTTCTTACAAAATTTGGTGCATTGAATTGTGCATAATTAATAGTTAAAGATACAAGAGAGGATGTGTTTAATTATAAATGAAAGGCACACTCAGAGGAATTGTAGACACATTTACAACCTGTTAGAAGATGTGTTAAGAGCTACAGTTGTATATTCGCTTGTAAAATGATTCCAAAAGCGACGTGTTATTGTGATCCTAAGATAAGAAGGGTTAGATCTGGTTACAACTTGGACGAGAATTCCAGGTGGCACAATACAGCGTCAAATGCACTATATCTACATTGTTGTTGTGTTCATGGGCAAGGCGTTTCAAATATGTGAATGTTTTCTGTGCGCGAGTACTGGTGGTGGTTGGAGGAGGAGTAATAACACTTTTTCCACACTAGTTAACGTCAATATTTTTACTACACACACAGTTTCGCACCAAGTAGCACCACAAAAGAGATTTTTCTTTCCACCAGATCTAAACCAGGTCCATAACAGGACTGTTCCAGCTCTAATCTGGGGCTAAACCAGGTCTAAACGTGGACTAGATCATTTCCACAGTAGTTCTAAACAAGACATTATCCAAAGGAGGATGAAAAAGTGGATAAAATGAACTCTAAATTGAGGAAACCCACACATTTAAGAGCTGTCCAAGTAAAACCAGTACGCACAACACTTCAATGTACTAGATCTGTACTGCAGTAGAAGCACAGACCCTTGTACCCTGCAGGAATGAGAAATCCTGTGTCACGGTCTTTCAGCACAATCAAGAGTGAAACGTTACGCGTCGCCAACCAGAAATTAAACACTGGTCGACTTCCTCATTCAAACCAGCTCCATGTGTCCGGGCCGAGGCGCGTGAGAAAACCACAGAGCGCCTCACAAACGCACAAACCATATTTTATTTCTTTCTTTCTTTCTCAATCTCAAACAAATTCTCGACAGCAACTAAACAAACAAACAAAACATGAAAAAGGAACAGCGACAAGGTGCCAAATAATCATTAAAATGCACCGGTAGCATCACATACAATAAAAAATGCATATAAATAAAAACATCTAATTAAAAAAATCAGTGTAACTTCAAATTCCACATGACTTGCATAATAGAACATCAAAAAATATACACATAAAGTAGTTAAATATAAAAAAAAATGTAAAATGGTACAGTAAATTGGATCAGAGGACAAATACTACTACTAAATACTGCTGCCCTCACATGGAAAGACGTAATGGGGTACAAATATGCAAAAAGTTAGAGAATATACCCATGCAAACCAGCTCCATGTGACCGACTGAAGCGCATGAGAAAACTCCTCACAAATGCAAACGATATTTTAGGAACGGGAGCAGCCGGGGGTTCCTCTGGAGGAGAAGGAGGTCTTTATATAAGAGCTGGATTTGTTTACACAGCACGAGGAGAACAAAGAGTGTTTCTACGGCCTATTTCTGTCTGTGTGTTTGTAACTGTAGTTGGATTAAGTATTAAGTATCATAACGTTGGGAAAAATGTCAGACTTTCAGAACATGAATCCAGTGTTTGCAGGTTTTATGTAGAATAAGAAATTATATTAACATGAAATGATGAGTTGGAGGACAGGTCAGGTGCTACTGTGGAATCTAAGAGCTATAATAAAATCTGGAAGGTGAACCAAACATGGCGGCGTCTTGTTTTCAGTGGCCTGTGCTCATTGGCACATGACCCCAAAAATGATTCTATTTGCATTATTTTCTCATCATGGTTCACGGTTCCTACCTGAGTGACACCAAGAACGTGCTGACGTGGAGTGTTCGGACCAATCAGAGCTGGAGAGGAGCAGTACAAAAAGAGCTGAGCTAGAGTGGAGCTAAATTGGATCTAGAGCCGAGCTAGAGCCGAGCTAGAGCCGAGCTAGAGCCAAGCTAGAGCTGAGCTAGAGCCGAACAATCCAAAAAGAGCAGAGGTAGAGCTGAACAATTCAAAAAGAGCTGAGGTAGAACTGAGTGGTCCAAAATGAGCAGAGCTAGAGCCGAGCAGTCCAAAAAGAGCCGAGCTAGAGCCAAGCTAGAGCTGAGCTAGAGCCGAACAATCCAAAAAGAGCAGAGGTAGAGCAGAGCTAGAGCCGAGTGGTCCAAAAAGAGCAGAGCTAGAGCCGAGTGGTCCAAAATGAGCAGAGCTAGAGAAGAGCTACAGCCAAGCGGTCCACAAAGAGCCGAGCTAAAGTGGAAGTAGAGCGGATCTAGAGCCGAGCAGTCCAAAAAAAGCCGAGCAAGAGCCAAGCTAGAGCTGAGCTAGAGCCGAACAATCCAAAAAGAGCAGAGGTAGAGCTGAACAATTCAAAAAGAGCTGAGGTAGAACCGAGTGGTCCAAAATGAGCAGAGCTAGAGCCGAGCGGTCCAAAAAGAGCTGAGCTAGAGTGGAGCTAAAGTGGAAGTAGAGCAGATCTAAAGCTGAGCTAGAGCTGAGCGGTCCAAAAAGAGCCAAGGTAGAGCAAAGCTAGAACCGAACAATCCAAAAAGAGCCGAGCTAGAGCCGAGCTAGAGCCGAGCAGTCCAAAAAGAGCCAAGGTAGAGCAGAGCTAGAACCGAACAATCCAAAAAGAGCCGAGCTAGAGCCGAGTGGTCCAAAATGAGCCGAGCTAGAGCCGAGCAGTCCAAAAAGAGCAGAGCCAGAGCAGGGCCAGGCTGTCTTACAAAGCTAACTTTTAGGCACTTTGAGGATTTGAAAATTTAAAAAAGTTTATGTTGTGAAAACAGAAAAGAATCCCTACAAAATCTGGCCTTTATGAAAGTTGTAGAAACCCTGTCAAGCAAAATCAGGTAGTGTGAATTCCCCCCAAAACGCACTGAGCTTCCATGGGAGAATATTTGGGCCCGAGCTCCAGGAACCTGCAGTACCTGGAGCAGCCACTGGTCGGTCTTGAGTCAAGACAGAGGAGAAACGCCTTATCCAGTTCTTATTTTAGATCCATGGGTGGAATTAGCTTGCAGATTACATTTTATCTGTCAGAAAAAATAAAAGAATGAAATAATGTTTTCACAATAGCTTCAGACAGTGGAGCCATTAAGATTAATATGACTCATTATTGAGAGTCACATGTGGAGCCAAAATAGAGTTACAAAAGCTCTGTCCTTCATCTGAAATTATGAAAACATTAAATTCTCAAACGTGAACGCAATATTACAAATGTCTTCTTTTCCAGCTCCAGTAAAATTATTATACTTTTAAAAAATCCTATCAGTAAATCAAATGGTTCTCTATTCCCTATACAGTATGGTATAAGCATTTGGATGTTTTTCCCTATTCAAAGATGAAAGATTTTGTTTCGAAATTGCTCAAATCAATTCAATATTTAGTAGGGACAAGATCTCATGAGACAAAAATGCCACAAGAGAAAAATAATCTTGTGAGATTTTTTTCCCCTCACATTTTATTAGACAAAAAAATGTGGGTTGCATCTTTTGAGAAGCTGTAGTTGCAAAAAAAAAACACTGATAGAACAACAAAAATATGAAATTAAGTAAATCTGAAGCCAACTGTGGGAACTAAATCTGATTATTTGCATGTTCGAGGACCAAATCTCGTGCCTCGTCCTGCCTTGTGGAAATTGTGTCTCATCCCACCTTAAAAATTTTGTTACAAAACCACTTGTCAGACGCAAAAAACGTAAGTCCAACATTTTGCTTTGTAGTTGGTAACATTTTGGTGAACGGTTTACCACAAGATCTTAGACCGCTGGATTAACTTCAATATGAAAACTTGGTTGTTTCTGTTTTAGGAAGAAATGCGGCAGTTCTGGTGGGACGTGAGGTTCCTAAAAACAACTGGATCAAACCAATTAACAAAAATCAATCAGGATTTAATTTACGCTATTGACTCTGGGCTTGTAAACCCCGAGGGAGAAGCTCTAAACCGCTGTCATCATTACCGTGTGATTGTCCGATAACTGAGCAAATAATCACCACTCACCCGCCCATTATAAGCCCTAATTAGAAAGTATATATGAGATAATTCCACTTTTTAACAATTAACATTTCCCTTTTCCCTTTCCCTTAAAAATATGACCTGCCAAATGTGCTAAATGTGACTGTAAATGTCTCCACCCGCTCTTTATATTCTTGTTTAAATATTTATACTGCAGTTTCTTTTTCTTATTTTTATCAGATATTTTTGCAGCTTTTTCCCTTTTGCTTAAACATTACACTTGGTTTAGCTGTGGGGAAAAAAATTTTTTTTTGTTTTTTTGTAAGTTTTCAGATTGTCCAAGAAGGGTAAAAGTAAAAGGATGGAGACCAATTGGATTTCCACTTTACTTCACCCCTAAAATCTGAAAAATCCTCCCGAGTGGGTGAGTTTTTTTTAACAAATATGCTCTAAAATACCAAAATAAGGCCAGGGATAGGTATACTTTTCTATTTTCCATCCATTTACACGGCTAATCTGTAGGTTTTTTTTAATTTTGATCTTTATTGGCCCTTTAAGCAGGAGAAGTTTATTTAAAATTAATAATACAAGCCCATGGAGACTTCAGTAATCATGATTTCAAAAGTGAACATAGTCTGAGCTTTGAGTGCTCGAGCCCAGTGCTTCCGAAAGATTGGGTTGATATAGCGTGAAATGTAGTGAGACTATGAAGGCCCTTAGGCTCCGGTTAGACAGCGACATGCCACAGTTTAGATAATGATATGCCAGTAATATAAGGGAAGATTATAATGTAAATATAGCTACTATGAGGCGATGTTAAACTGAGAAATGCGAGTGGAGGATTACCGTATTTTTCGGGCTATAAAGTGCACCGGATTATAAGGTGCAGTATCCTTAGGTGCCTTATAGTCCGAAAAATACGGTAAATGAACTACACACAGGTATGAACTGATACAAAAACATTTCTAAGAACTATTTGATACTGAAAAAAATACAGAATTTGTCATTTTCTGAATAGTTTAGGCCGGTCTTGAGTCTAGACCAATACCAGAACTTTAACAGTAGATCAGAGGCCTCCAACCTGTAGCTCAAGAGTTACCAGTAGCTTTCCACCCCCTTCCAAGTACAAGAGATTTCTGAATTATACACATGGGACTGAATAATTCAGATTTGATTGATTAAATGCCCATTTCATTTGTCAATAATTTTGATGCCTAATTTTTATGTTTTTAATTCCGAATTAAATTATTATGAATTAAACGGATCAGATTTAAATTATTCTCCTTCGAGTTTACATGGAAATAATAATTCTGAATTAAAGTTTACATGAAAAACACGTTAAATCGGCTTTATCCCCTCAGGAAGAGTTCTGATTGGACGGGGATACGAAGATATTTACATCAGCCTTAAGAAAACACAATCAGCTTTTTCTTTCAGTTTTTGCTGTTTTCTGCCTCCGCTCTGTTCATTATCTGTAATTCAACCAGCGCAAAAACTGTTTCGGTTGCAGTGCGTCATCGTGTTGTTCGTGCATGTGATGAACGATCAAACTATTTTTACGCGGAATAAACGTTTACATGATCGCGGAATAAATTAAATCAGCTCTAACATTGGAATAAACCACCCACTTAAATCTGAATAAAGTTTAATTCTGAATAACCATTAGGAATTAAGTGTTTACATGGTCTTTTTAAAGCGGAATTCACTTTTACTCCGAATTAAATTATTTTTAATCATATTTAAAGCTCTCATGTGAATGGGGCAAGTGACATAACCAGAAAGGACACAGCAGAGCAAGAAGTGACGTCGTCTGATAAGGCTGTCGTAATCCTGTTGTTTTACTGCCGTGTTACTGGCACTGTTCAGAAAAAGTACATCCCAGTATCTAATAAAAAATATTTAAAAATCTGTGTAAATATCTCAAGTTACAACGTGGACACTTGCAGCTTATAGACGAGTTTTCTGCTTCTATTCAGGAGTGCTCAATAGTCTAGTAATTACGGTACATTTGCTCGTAACGTGATAATTTAAAGCACAAAACAACACTTTCAGCACAATAAAAATCCCACCTTTGCCTGTCACCACGGCAACGCTCAGTGTATCTACGACGGCTTTCCCGACGCGTCAATGCAAATGTAGAAATGGAAGCACAGTGAATTATGAATGACCCCGGGGACGACTTCACCTCCGCAAGGTTAAAACACTGAGAAAGGGAGAGTTTAGCTTAGAGACGGATGGAAATGTCCAAGTACAACAGTAGTGGAATGTGTACAACAAACGAAGGATGTGTGGGCCAGCAGGGACTTGCACCAAACACCACCCACAGAATGTAACAACTGTCAGCGAGGCAAGAAACATGTAAAGTTATTGCCTTACAAATAAAGCTGTCAAAAGATTTCATCAGGGAGTTTTTTTTTTTTTTTTTTATACAAGCATTGGAAAGATGATAATTACACTTATTAAACTTCAGGGATCTTCACTGTTTACATCTTGATTTTTAGATGGAAATCCAAGGGGAAGATCGACTTTATTATCCTTGTATAGACACATTTAAAGTCTGAACTAGGGCTGCACGATA
>KN494237.1:36034-43534 GCA_000787155.1 Scartelaos histophorus | reverse complement strand
GCTGTGTCCTGTCTGCAGACTGGTGAGCACCCACGGGAGACATTGGGGATTAGCTGGTTCGCGTCAGGTGATGTTGGACAGCGGCACTGGGACTCTAGATTAGTGGGAGTACAGGGACCAGGCGGAGGTCAGGGCGGATAACCATCTGTTTTGGGAGGCGCCTGCGATGCGTCTGCCCTGGGACGCCCTGGGAGAAGACGGGCTCCTCCAGGACACGCGTGGGACAGGCTAATGGTGATATAGTGTTACATGTGAACGCTCATTAGAGGACGGGGGGGGGAGGCACTACAGGGACTTGTGTAGACTGTGGCATGACAAGGGGACATTCCTCTGCTCTGCCTCAGGGCTGGTGTCTGGGTGTTCCACCGCTCACAGTGAGGCGCATGTTTTTCAATGTATTTTATGGGCCATAAAAACACCGGTGATTGAATAAATGCAAAATAGGCCAGTTTAATGCCAGTACTGTGCATACAGGTAAATGAGAACATCACAGTGTCTTGTGCCTGAAGATGGATTCTTGTAATGTTTGTGAGCTCACGATTGGCTGAGAATCTGTTTTGTTTACCCTCTTAATGAGTGATTCAGACCAATCCCAGGGCAGCATTTAGGTGGAGTCAAAGGTGAAGCAGCCAAACAAACCAAAACAAAGCCTATTTTATGCAATTATAGACAGGAAATAACTTTTCTCTTGACTGGCTTTCAGAATGGTTTGACTTTTTTTTCTTCTTGAAGTTGTGACATCTTTGAAGAACCACCATTTCAGACTGATAAAGAACTCCATTCAGAGGGCTGCACATATCAATGTGGCACGATCCAGGTTATGATCACAGAAAAGTTCCACAGTGCATCTTTTTAAGGTAAAGGTAGAATGTGTTAGGCCCCAGAGCAGAGCAGTGACAGTTCTGAGAGCAGCACTTTGTCTTGTGGAGCACACGCAGTGAGTTTGTGTTGTCAGGACAGAAGCAGCTCTAACTACATAATGGCGTCTTGTAGCAGCGTTTGTGAGGACAGCTATTTGCTGTGGCTCCCAGTGAAATGGAAAAGGCCTTGTAGAAGAAAAATGGTGGCTTTGGTTTTACTCTAACCCTTTTCACGTGCACCCAGTGATTTCCCCAAGCACACAGACTGACTGAAAGAAAATTCAAATTGCAGTCTGAACGATCACCATTGGTAAGTTGCGAATAATAAAATGGCAATGAAATCTGATTTTCTAATGTCCGCTGTGCAGACTAAATTGCCGTACTGTTCGGCCTTTTAAAACCTGCAAACCCCAATTTTTAGACCTTGAAAAACATTTCCTGAAATCTCCACGATTCTTGTATTTGTTATGCTGCAGTTTATATTTCAGTTTTCTCTCAACTATCAAACAGGTCTGAGTTGCTGTAATATTAATTGATACGTGGGCAGTAACAGGAGGAGTAGAACCTGCGAGTTTTGGATCACAGGCCAAATGTAAGACCAGCTGAGCCACAACACAACTATGATTGCGGTATTGGCAGTTTTGTGTGATGTCACCAACTACTGAAAATTACAGAGGTCACTATTAAACACACAGTATTAGCAATAAAGTTCATTTATTGTTCAACTTGAAGGTCCTAGATTACACAAAATTGACTCTTGTGATCTTTAAGCCACGTTATGATGCTGTGATGCTGTTATTTCATCCTAAATATAATGGATTTGTGTGTTAAATGTGTGTGAATGAAACAAAACACAACTCCAGGTCTGTTTGTGATGAAGAAACAACATTGTAACTGACCAGAAAACAGTGTAAAATTGGCCTTTTAAATCTAATTCTAATACACATTTCATTTACCCTGGGAACCAAATATGCAAATGCTACAAACTGTCCCTTTTCTGATTTTTTAAATTTATTTTTTTAATTATTATTAGACCTCTTGTTTTCCCTTTGGGCACATTCCTCCCGAAAAGCCTTCTCAAATGCTAGCTTTCCAGTTTACATATTGAAACTCTGCTGAAAATATCGCGCCCCAGAAAAACTGACATTTACAGAACGTCATTAAACATGCCGTGCACACTGGTTTGAGAGATTACACAAATACTGGGTACATAACACGAAAGGTTAGCATCGCGACGGTGGAGTCCTCCCAAGAAATGAAAACCTGACAAGAAATAAAGGCCATGTTTGCCAAAATCTTCAAATTGAATTATTAAAATCTGAAAACCTTTGTGTCGACATTACAGTAAGTTGCAAATACCAAATGTATAACTGTGGTGTTTTCTTTGAGTTTGGCTGGGGTTATATGACTCTATAGGTGTTAAAGTGGCTGTTGCACCACATTTTGTCTGCATTTAATATTAAGTTGTCATAGAACCAGGAGGTGTGCTGTTTGCATGGTAGTTGAAGAATAACTTTGGACCGTCACAAGTGGTTTAAAGAGCGTTTTTAAACATGTGCACTAGAATAATTTGGATAATTTAGGGCTAAAATGGGTAAATATAGTAGTAAATGTTTTAACCTGGTGACAGTAGAAGCAAAATAGTTGTAGTCATAGAGCGTATTTATGGTAAAATAGCAGAAGTAATTGTAGTTGCAGTAGCAGAAGTAGCAGAAGCGATGTCGTAGTAATTGGAGTTGTTTAATATTTTGAAGTTGAAATTATTTTACTTAGGTTGTAAAATATTATGTTGCAGGCCTATAACATTGCATAGTAAAAAATGGCTCATGAATGACATATGAACACATCAGTCATATTGGTTAATATTCGTACATTTACAGACATTTACAATCAGATCACTTGAATAATCTGATAACTCAATAATTAGATTTGATTGTTTGTGTGTGTCAATGAAATGATAGAAAAATAGATATTAGTGATATTTAAGTCCTCAAACTCTTATTTATTCTTGCATTTCTTTAAAAATAGCCTTGCTCTTGTATGTTAAGATTTAGTGTCCTAAGTGTAGTTCTTCATATTATGGTAACTGTATCGGCAAATACGCCACAGGCAAGTATCGGTATTGGATCGGATCCCAAAAAATTGTATCAGAACAACGCTACTTTTGACAACCTTAGTTTATGTACATAAGATGAATCAGAAAACCTGGTCATTAATGCATTGATTTGTGGATTTTAAGTACGTTAGATAAAATGCAACTACTTCTAACAATGTCTATCTTTGCCACATTAGTTAAACATCATTTTTTTCAATGTCAAAACCTGTACAGTTGTGAACAATAAATAAATCAGATTCCTCACATCACATTTGAGTAATGTGATAACTCCAGAAATCAGATAATGATGATGAGATATGAGATATGAGATAATGATAATGATCATGTTTGGAATTCGTGCAAACATAGTCCACGATGAACACTTACATTTACTACAGATACCAGAGATTGCAGTAGTTGTTGTAACCGCGGGCCTATCCTTGAGTGTCACTGTTAAAATCCATATTTTGTTCAAGGGAAAGGGAAGAATGCCAGGTTATTTCACAGTCAGACATTTCATTTAACACGTTTGGAACATCATCTTTTCATCGATGTTGTGATCAGAGGAGATCCAAGGCCTAGACACTCATATATTAGACCACACTGTGAGAAATTCTTCGGAAGTTTGTCTTTTTAAATGGCACAGAAAGCAGCTTGAAACAATAGTAGTCGTCTTGTAAGTAGTGGGTCCAATGCAATATGACTTTTTGCATATACAGGACTATATTAAGTAAAAATCTTACACATTATTGAACCATTTAAGTTTGAATTAAGTTTGTATTGCAGTTTACTTTTATGTTTTAAGCTTTTCGGATACTTATATTTTGCTTTTTTCATTCACTCTGACTCTCTCAAATCATTCAAAAGCAAAGTGAGTGTCTTGCACAAGGACATATTAAAGTGATTATGCCTCCATTATAACTTTTATTTGCCAGTCTGCATATCAAAAAAATAAACGAATAAATAAATAAGCAAACTCAGACTGTATTTCTAAATATACCGAACTGTCCTGCTAAACAGCACGTTAACAATAGGAAGTGAACATGGGCATGATTCAGATCCATTGACTCATGGAGGGTGTCCCAAAAAAAATTGACATTATTGCTAATAATTTTAGTCACCCAAGTCACATCAACATCAGAAAAACTCTTGTGAAGCCCTAAAAGTAGAACAAGTTTGGAAATTTGGAAAAACTGGCAATAGTTGAAGTTTTTTCCAAATTTTGCATTGAAGGCTCAACAGTCTTGGGTGACTGTTCAAGCAGATTTCAAAATGCAAAATGACTTCTCTTTGCATTACATTATATACAAAATCTTGATTTGTTTCTAAACATTCTTTGGAAATTTGAGGTTATTTTAACAAGAATTGCCCAAATTATTGGCCTGCAAAATGATTTTAAGTTCTTGGGACACCCTGTATATTCAGAACTGAATAATACACTCTAATACTCCTCTCTCCCGGGGTTCTACAGCTCCCGGGAGCTTGGACCCAGAAAGAACCTGTTGTTAGTGCTTGCATCAGGTTTGACTCACAGACTCTTATTGACCTTCATGTCAACAGATGTTGCCTTTACAATGAACGTCCTGTATATTGAATTTTCTCATTCACGTTTTGTTTCCCAGAACCCCCTGTGCCCATCGCCCCCCCTCAGCTCACTGCAGTGGGGGCCACGTACCTCTGGATCCAGCTCAACGCCAACTCCATCAACGGAGACGGGCCCATCATCGACCGCGAGGTGGAGTACAGGACGGTGTCAGGGACCATGTACGACCTCCAGCCCGTGGACAAGACCACCCACAAGATCGGACACCTGGACCCCGACACGGAGTACGAGATCAGCGTCCTCCTCACCCGCCCACTAGAGGGAGGCACAGGGGCCCCGGGGCCGCCTCTGAGGGC
Organism: Scartelaos histophorus; assembly: GCA_000787155.1. Classification (NCBI taxonomy): domain Eukaryota; kingdom Metazoa; phylum Chordata; class Actinopteri; order Gobiiformes; family Gobiidae; genus Scartelaos; species Scartelaos histophorus. The sequence continues at coordinate 38,680 of KN494237.1, read as the reverse complement.
CCGTACCAAGTGTGCAGGTCAGGAGACACAGCAGGCATGGGGAAAGGGCTGGGGACGGGGATGATGGTTACACATTTTTAGCAATACACGTCCTGTCACAATAATGCAGTCTGATGATATATTGCTACAGATACAGAGATGTACTGCAATGATTGAATAACTGAATAACTGTTTTACACCACTGACACAATGACAGTAAAGCTGGATTATCTCAGTGAACCATGTTACAGCAAATATATAACAGAGTGAACAATATGCAGAAGGTACTTAGTCATGTCTTCACAGCTTTTTCTACATCTCCAAAGCAATTTCTACATCTCCAAAGAGTGAACAATATGCAGAAGGTACTTAGCCATGTCTTCACAGGTTGTTCTTCATCTCCAAAGCTCAAAATGCTCTGTTCCACCTTGTGATGTCATGAGGCAGCAGTTTTCAAGTTAACAGCTCCTTTTACTGTTTGTTCAGTAGAGTTTGGCAATTCCAGATTTGAAATTATCCAAATGACTCTAGTGAAGGTGTGTGGAGCTTAAAACCATAGTGGAGAGAAGAGCTCAGCCTAAATATTCAGGATTTGTACATTAGCGGGAATGAAACAAACAGAACTCCACATACGTTTATGATGATGGAAACGACATTATAACCAATACATTATCACACATCCACAGTACCATAGAGTGATAACTGCATGGTAAAAAGTACTTTTCACTGACGTAATCATTTGTGATCTACAGACACCTCTGATTTCTTTTTGCTCGGTCAGTTATGACTGTGTTTAAATGGCTTCGTCTACTATTATTGTGTTAAATCCAACAATATTCTGTAACCTGTAAAGTTACAAGTTGCAAGTTCACTGAGATGGATCCAAATATATATGTCCAATCTGAGGCATATTTTCCTTACATCTCAAATCCCTGTTACCGCGACAACACTGCATTTTCCAATACTGTTCTTTCAACCAAAGTCTTTTACAAAAACACACACTTATGGCCGCTATTGTCTATTCAGCACATTTTTAGCGTTCGATGATTGCTTTCAGGCTTGTTTTATTCAAGTTTGCCCCATTTCTAAATTACTTACCAACTTGCAAACAAAACACCTATTTGAAAATCCACTCTTTTTACCAGTCCCGTACAAAAGCGACCATCAGGACTCCCATTGTTAGCGTAGCCTGTATTGTAACGCACTGTAAAAAGCTGCGGTTCCAAATTGTTATACATCACTGCCAGTATTCTCCGATAATTATTTTTCTTTTGTGGAGCGGCGTTGACTGCTCGCATTGTTTCGCATCTATGGATCTTCATTAGGACTTCCAGGCTACGCGGACACGCAGAATTGCATTGTGGGTAATGGATTTTGCTTTGAACACCTGGAACAATTAGAGGTGACGCGAGAAGTTCTTAAACGTTTTTTAAAAGTGGCGAGATAATCGGTGGCACCTGCCGGAAAGCGTTTGAACTAGCGTATGTAGAACAGCGACGTCAGGGCAGTTCTTGGGAAATGGGGTGATGATCTACAGTATGGTATTTAATTTAACTATCTCCATGGAGACAAACAAACCCCATCATCAGGCCAAATTGTGGGTCAGTTTTGAGAAATTAAAAACTCCTATAATAGAATAAATAAGATATATTTGTCTAACATCTCAGGCAGATCAATAACTATGCTGTGTTTGTTAGTCCATGAAGAACATTTTGAGGACTTTTTTTAATAAATATGATATTTTGGTAATTCACCATTTTTAAATTCATGGGCAGATACACTTCCAGTGCTTGTAATCTTGTAATTGTAAGCACAATTGTAAGCTGGTACCATGGAGCTCCACTCTACTGCCTACTTAGAAGTACTCTGGTTCTGGAAATGTTCTTTTATTTATTCTTTTCCCCTCATAAAAAATAAATAATTAAATAAATAAAATAGAATAGAATAGAATAAAAAAAAGTGTTTGAGGCAAATCAACTATGCGTAACCAAAATTCATTGTTTTAAGTCCAAAACGCACATTTGAAATGCAAGATTTGGCCAGAAATAGATTTTAAATTGAACTTGTGGTCACGCAGATGATTAGTCCCAAACTTTTATTTTATTTATTTTTTTCTTTTCAGAAAATCTATGGGAAAAAATACTTAAAATAATTTAACTTGTTATATCAGTATATTTAAAAGAAGTTTACTGATATAGCAATTGGCATAGAAATGAGCATAAATGCTAACAGCTTCTTAAAAGTGCACTATGTAACTTTTTGGTTGGAGCTCCGTCACCTGCTTGTTTCTATGTCATTGCCCTGCCTGTAATATTCCACAGTATGACATTAAACAGCTCTTACCTTACATCTTTTCAGTCACAGGTGATGTTATAGCTCAAAAATACCTAGAAAAACATTAATTCTGACTGTGAGCATGGTCGCCTCTCCACAGATCTGACCTGTAACTTGCTCTGGTTTGGTCTCCATGAAAATATACATTTTTAATGCCATACTGTGAAACATTCCAGACAAAGCATTAACATATCCATGGAGAAAAATATTTGAAGGACGCTTATAGTTTTACGGTGACATGCAAACTCCATTTAAATAATCCAGGGAGGGCATTTGAGGTAAAGTATTAGCTGGTGTATCGGTGGTGGATGTTGTATTGTATTTTCTTTAGCA